>JAGKQL010002746.1:0-13341 GCA_018398635.1 Cyprinodon brontotheroides | reverse complement strand
ATATAGTGGTGGCTGCAGAAAGCGTTTGCAGACAGTCTGAAATTACAGAATTTTAAGTTAAATATTTGGCTACTTGAACGTTATGAAAGTAAAGTTTCTTATATTTATATTAAATTACATAATTTCTAACAGAGATTGGTTTAGGACTTCATTTGTTGTGTGAAATTCATTTTATCAATGCGTTTGTATGAGATTTTGAAGCCCCATGGTGGAAGGGGGGCAGAAGCTCCATGCAGAAAGTGCCCCGGGCCGGGAATCAAACCCGGAAGCTTCTTGCTGCACGGCACTCTGACACTCAGCAGCGAAATTCAAAATTGAATAAAAAAAACATACGAACCATCTAAACACTAAAACTTTATTTTAATTAATATAAAAGAAACATATCTAGGAAAGGTATGATCCATTTCTTTACATAATGAAATAGGCTGTTACAGATGTTCCAAAAAAGAAAATATTAAAATGAAAACAATGCAAAAATTAAAGCAGTTTTTAGCAGCAATTTATGACACAAACCTATTTTTGCATTTAAATTGTATTTATCAGTGTCTGTTTTTCTATTAGAATGATCAATGTGAATAATATGTCTATGGCTGAAACAATTAATCAGATTAGTCATGATTAATCGATTATTGAAATAAATTTCAACTAATTTAGTAATCGATTAATTGTAATAGAATAATTGTTGTCGAGTATAGAGACTTTGAAATGTTTAGCTGACAGAGTAACTCACTAAGAGCAGTAATTATATTAAAATTGTAAAAGAAACGTGTAAACATTTTGCATTTAAGATAAAAATTACTTTTCATCTATCAATATGTCTTATACATAACTCCTCAGGTGGAAAAGTTTCAGTTTAACCTGGTTTAATTTAGCAAAAAGTCTTCGTTAAGGAACCTTTTGCTATCTGATTATTAATCGATCAATTGAAAAAAAAAATCTACAGATTATTCGATTTACAAAATAATCCTTAGTTGCAGCCCCAAAGACAATTCAGACAGCCAAGAAAAGTAGACTAACTTCTGAATTTGGAGAAAAAATTTAAAAAAGTTCTGTTATTCCTTGTATGAATCAAAAATAATTAACAGATTTATTAATTTGAGTGAGTGGCGCTGATTAGTAAAACACACCAAGTTAGGGACGGCCGGCTGCAGGTTTACTGTTTCAGACATGAGTTTGCTTTAGGGGAGTATCCCTATTTTTCTGTGTCAAAGATGGTTCATCTGCAAACACAAAGCCAAGGCTGTGCTACACCTGTACATATGGGTTGTGGGTTTTTCTACTCCAGCCTACAGGAACAATTACCCAGAAAGCACCTGTTAGTTTATTCTAAAAGCGCCACTTCCAACAGTCTACAGTTTGGGAGGTGTTTGTAAGTTATGCACTTGTATCATGGGAGGAATATTATTTGGGAATATTAGGAGATGAGAGAGCATTTACCCAAAGTGATGTAACCTTTTCTAAAAGAATAGAACAGAAAAGGGGCTTGACATAGGCTAACAGACACAGACAACATAAAAAATACGACTAAGTTATATTTATCAGGTTTTAATTGGTTCCAAAAACATTTCTAAGACTTTGACTTCCAGTTAACCATAATGAATGCCACCAATGAACTATACACACATTGAGAAAACACTGATCACTTGGGAACCTTCTCAGCAGATGCTGTGCTGCCAAAAATTGATCGTAAGTGCACTCTAGTGATTTATTCAGGAGACTAAATAACACCTCAGTACGTAGTATTTTTTCAGTATTTTTTTTACAATAGGGAAAAGAAAACAGCAAAACCACTTGGTGCACATTTCCACCAGTTCTCCCCCGACTGATTGCCAAAGTGTTACTTTCTGACCATGGGGTTTTCATCACACATGGCCTCGGCCACTCATTTCAGAAGTGCGGCTTAGTGTTGCACAGTACAGAATGAGTCACCTTTATTGTCAGATACCAACCTTTTCTTTTTATCTGCTCAGACCTCTAACCTTTCTTGCTTCCCCTGTGGCTTACCTCTCCTCTTATTATATTTACTTGAAAACCACAAGTGTTTTAAAAAGATTCTCCTGATCTTACAGCCTCACAAAGGCTCTAACTCAGAATAACTTGGTGTTAGACCGATATGTCTCCTGGGAGTATTTATCACCTTTCACTTCACTTACCTCCCATGAGCGGGCTGTTTGCATCTCAGTCATCGTAGTTTGGCGGTTAGCGCTCTGTGTGAAGGTTCTGTTGTGCAGATAGAGTTTGAGCAGTGTGCTGTCCTCTCTGTTAGCTCTTTTTTTTTTATTTTGCAGCGTTACTCAGTCCTGGTCTGAGTATTAATCTGAGTGCTGACAGATGCTTTGCATTTGGCGAGAGGGGTTCTTACCAAGGAGGAGGCAGACCAGTTGACTAATTTAATGATCAGTTTAGTAATTTATCAGAAGTTGAAAGTTATGTCAGCAGATTGTGGTTTAAAGAGGATTTTCTCCTGCTGAGCGACTTTATGCAGAACTCATGCAGAGAGAACCTGCTTTCTAATATGTTTCTTAACAACACCGACAACATCTTAGTGCATCCCAGAGTGAAGGGGCAATTTTTTTGTTGCCATAGAGACAGATGCTGCTAAAGCTGCATTTTTAAATGTGAGGCCTAGAAATAGGCCAAGATGATGTTGCATTTTGGCTCAGCTCCAAAAAATGCCAACACGTGTTTTGTTTGACTATGGTCATCTAGTTAAGAAGCACATAGATAATAATTTGCTATTAAAGTTCATATAGAACGCTGCCATTTTTTTCATACAGCTCTAATACATGCAGCCTTCCAACTCAAAATGTCCCCCCTCAAAAAAAAAAAAAGAAGAAGAAAAGAGCTGGCTCTCAAGAGCCACATAGTTAATTATAGCAGTAAATGTTCTGTTATAATGTGATGTGGAAAAGGATTCAGGACTGCAGCAGTCACAATATGTGTGGGATAGCAGCGGTGGTGGGTGGGGGTTTAGCCCTTTGCAAGGACAGTGGAGTTACTTCCACCTACTGTTCCCAGCCAACCAGGCAGAGGGATCACACATGCTGAAACTGGGGAGGGGGGGGGCAAACAGCAGCACATCAGGCTGCGCTGCCGGCTCCATCTTTTGCACGAGTCTGGTGTTACTGCATCACAGTGGATGACAGGCCAGAGGTTCTCTGACCTTCCTGTCTTACCCGCGGGGAGAAGAACAACAGCTGGGTAGCCTTGCTGTGCCTTCCCTCCCCAAGCAGATAACAGTCTGTGGGAAGAGCTGAAAGAGAGAACAGCAGACAGCGACGACAGAGAGTGAAGACAGAAGAACAGGAAGCAGATGTGTTTTTTTTTTCTTTTTCCTGTCATGTCCTTGCTTTCATTACTTCCTTTTTCCTCCTTCATTAGCTTGCCTTGCGTTTGCCTAAGAATCTTTAAAGGCCAAGTTGTTGCCATCTTTCTTTTATATCCACTTTTTTTCTATTTAAAAGTCAAGGTTTTGAACCATACTGATTGCAGACAAGTTCCACATCTCATGTGAACCGTCACTGCTATGTTGTAGGGTTTCAAGTTATCAATGATTCAAAACTTTTCTCTTATATTAAATCTTTTTAAAATTGTTTTATGAAGGACTAAATTCTTTGCAGTTAGGTAATTTGAAAAAGTTAGTGCATAATTATATTTTAGGATTGTACTCTACTGACTAAATAAACCAAAAAAGTGGTTTTCTCTCACATTGTTTAACTTGGACATAAAGCTATCATTTAAATATAGAGCATGCTGCTTTAAGATACCATCAGACAGAGCTGCAAACTGCACTATAGCTCTGTTTTTGTCGTAATGCTACTTTTCCTGTTGCTGAAATTGTAATCTTCATCAAATAAATTAGTCTTTGTAAGCGTTTGAATCTTCTTCTTGGTATATCAGCTATCAGGTTGTAACAGGAATCATGCAAGAATCATGGTGGCAATAATCCTCCATGGCTGGGAAACTGACAACACCTATGAATACTTGCATTGCAAGGACATTTTTACCCTGTTGCAGAGTAAAGGGTGATGTGTTGAGCAATGTGTGGAATCTTTTACTTGTAAAAAGTGCCTTAAGATGCTGGATGGGTATTTACACCACACCAGGAGCTTTAAATACAGAATCAGGAACACTGAGTTCATCTTTTTCTTCATATTTTCTGATTATGCATGGAATTGGGATTTATTTCTTCAGGGAGGGAGCTTTGCTCAAGAGTGTTTACCGTTTCTATTATTGATTATCTTTTTAGTGCGTTTTTTATATGTTGGTAGTCTAGAAGATGCTTAGAACAGCATCAAAATGTTGAGGATATTCTGGTTCAGATTCTGAGAATTGTGTGTTCTTTTATATTACAGGCAGCAGTGCCTGCATGCCGGCGGGTGGCTCCTTGCTGCTTGTTTCTGTTTTCTCTTTCATTTACAGTAGCTCCCTGCCTGGTGAGCTCAGCTGCCTGTGCTTTGGTCCTGATAAGCAGGTATAAAGCTGCGAGAAGAGTAGGTCTGAGGGTCATTGGGGCATTTGCCTGGAGTTTTTGTTAAACCAAATTTAAGGCTGTCTTTTTGGAAATGTGTGGAGTTGAGGAAATCTGGTCTTGGATGGTTTTGTGACTGAGGCTTGGCGGAAAGCTTTAATTTTTCTTCTATGAATCCTTAATAATAGATCATCTGGTCTTTGGTAATCCTGCAGTAAAGGCTGGATCATTTACCCAACCTCTGACTGCAATAATTTTGGGACAACATTCTTTTAGTACATTACCTGCCTGCTAGCATCTCCAGAAAGCCCCAGAACTTTGTGACTGGTTGCACTGTGCTGTGAAAGCATCAATAATACTTCCTGCCATGATTCAACACCAATTTAATAGTCGGAAAGCTGAATACCCAGATGAAGTTTTGATTTGTAGTTTCACACTGAAAAAGATCTCAAAACCTCAAAACCTCCTTTAACAGATAACAGATCTTCAAATTGAAAACTATTGACAACCTGCAGCATATTAGGGTTAAGCGACCAATAGGTATTACTCATACCAAATTGTGAAAACCATAAGAAATGTTTGATCACATTTTTAAATATATGTATTATAATTATTATGAATTACATTGCTGCTGTTATTATTGGTAGTACTTGTGACATGTGAGTAAGCAATTTAGCGGTGGAAGAATACAGAAATCAAGACACTACTTCCGATACATTACATCAGATCTAAAACTAATATTCCTGCAAAACTGAGAATCAAAACACCATATTAATTTTATTAACAAATAATAGATTTATGACTCACAAACTAAAGGAAAAATATGGAATCAGTAAAGGATGATTCAGTGTTTTTACAGCTTGTGTCATTAGTCTCAGAATCCTCTGAATATTAGCCTAAAATAGTAAGTCTGTACATATTTAAGGCAAGATTTTGAATAGGTTTAAAAATCTTCTTGATTTTCCTCACCAAGAAGAAATTGACCACAGAAACATTTGAAAATCAATTTTGTAATTTGGTGATGATGGTTAGTCAGAAAAGAAGTCTTAAGTCGTTATTTTGAAGCAGGGGAAGTCAGGCTACTTCCTTTTTATGCCCTTCAAAACAAGAGTTTCAAATGTAGACATCATGTGTCAGACTTACAGTAAAGCACTCACCCTCTCAGTAATGGCATAAATCTGAAGATGTCGCATGGTGTAAGACTTCCCTTTGGCAAAAAAATAATGTGACTTTTTGATATTGTGAGATCTCACTAACCCTCGTAGACATTTAAGTCTGCAGAGACAAAAAATGTTTTTTGACAGAGTTATGATTCTGTCCTTGTAGTATTTTCAGTCCTCAGGATAGCTGAAGACTTCTTATTCCACATGGCCACTACCCAAACAATGTCTTCTCTCATTTGTCCGTAGAAAATTAGGGCTTGGGCAGAGGTGAAAGTGCTGAGGTATGAATGAAGGTAGGGGTGCTTTTATCCATTATACTGCTCTGTTAGCACTTTCTTATAGCTGACTTGTCAGATTACATTAGTGGCAAGTTTGCTCCCGAGGTCACCCGAGGCGGAGTCCAGTGTCATCTAGATGGAGTGGTATATAAATGTGTATAAAATGGGCCGAAATTACACACACACTGACATGAAGAGATCTGAGTGTGCCTCATTTTATTTTTTAAAGCCACTGGCATTGTACATGCAGCACTTATTCCTGCAGGATTTTCATGTCAGCTGTTCATAATGCAACTGCACAGACAGGCAGACAGCATTGCCAATTTGAAATTTAGTTAGGACTGTGTATGCACATTATCTTTAGATGGGTATAATTAGGTGGTTTGACACACATAACCATGGAACCACTTTTGGGTAGTGAATGTGCTTAATTTCTAATCTTAAAGTTGCCAATTTTTTTATGTGTTAAGGCAGTGATTCCCAATCAGGTGTATGCTATGCGCTCTTAGACCACCCCTAGTGGTCTGCGAGCACATTGCAAGGGATACATGAAAATATTTTATATCTTAGGTAGTAAAATAAAATAGGGCTGGGATTAATTTTGCTTTGTGAGGACCCAATTGAAAATTAAACAAGCTTTCATAAATCAAAAACTAAGTTTTCCTATATGTTTGTGTTCACTAAAACGAGGCAGAGGAACAGACTAGATGTAGAGAACAGCCTGGTATCAGATTTTTTTCCACACTAAGCTATTGGAGCTCAGGTGTCTTGATGAAGACAAATTAATACTAATTAGGTCAGTCTGACTATAATTTGTGTTCTTTATTTTGTTTTCAATTCATCAAGCGTAAATGTGATTATAAGGGAGTTACTAAGAGGAGCTCCAGTTTTATAAATACAGGTTTATAATATGATTTTATTTCGTATTTATTTTAATTCATTACTAACTTCCAGTCAACATATTTATGTTTTTTTTTTTATTTGAGGTGGAAAAAATATATACCTAAGAATAAAATGGTCAGGTTAAAAGATTTAGTAAAATAGTTTTTTAAAATAATCTAGTTATTATATAATATAGTTATTGTACATTCCACTTTTGGATGATCACCAATTCTTCTGACTGAGGGGGGTATTCATGGTAAGACAAAATGTACAAATGGGAACAAAGGTAAAAAAAGGTTGGGAAACACTGTGTTAAGGTAGAGCCAGAGAACTTTGTTCAGACGAAAAACGTATGGTTCAATGCAGAATAGTTTCTTTATTTTATTTCTAAGACACTGCACACTGTATTGCTTATCTTTCCCAAAAACAAATAGAAATAAAACAAACCCTTCAGTGGTGTTTCTTCTTATTTATAACCTCGTCTCTGTAGCCCTTTATTTGATATATAAAGGGAGAAATGAAAGAAACATTTATCTCTCACCTCATGACTAAACTAATGAAACTCTTTTAAAACTGTTTGTAAATGAAACATTCTTTCATTTCCATCTACCACATGAGTAAATGACGCCTTTAAGTTCTTTCTTTTCTCCAGGGATGCTGTTTACTGTGTGTTTTCCCGTGTCTCTTGGAATAACAGAAGCTGTAGATGAGGAGATCTGATCATCTGGCTAAAATAAGTCTCTGTTTGCGTGTTAGAAGAAGGACATCCTTGAAGCCCGTGACTTCACGACAGATAACGGGAACATCCTTGGATCAATTGTGGATTTCAGACCAGCTGCTGTTTTATTTTCAATTCAGATCTTAAGCTGATAGTGGTTGTGAGAGTTTGCCATTTTTCAGTGTTGTAGCATAATAATTAACTGTTCTGTACATAATGTTCTCAAAGAGAAGGTTCTAACATGATGGGTCATTTTAGTGGCAAAGTATGCATGAAAAACTTAATAAATAGATTAGGGCTGAAACTGTAAATCAGATTATTCATGATTAATTAATTAATTATTGAATTAATCGCCGAACTAATTTAATAATAAATCAATCGCTAACTGAGTTTAGAGACTGTAAAATATGTCTTTAGCTGCCAGATCAACCCACTTAGGGCAGTAATAATATCAAAATTGTGAAAAAATATGTAAACATTTTCGCATAAAAAAAAGGTTTTCTGTCAATATACTCCATCCAGAACTCCTCAAGGGAGAAAAAATTTAGGTTAACCTGCTTTTATTTCTGTATAGATTCTTTGCTTAAACTCCTTGGCTATTCGATTATTAATCACTAATCGTAAAAACAACTGACAGATAAATCAATTTCTAGAGTCCAAATTTAATGTCGCTAAAAATATCTGAATAAATAAATAAGCACGTAGATTGTCCCTAACTGAAGAAAATCAATTTTTAGCTACCCAGTCCTGTCGGAGTGTTGATATGTGAAGATATGTTTAAAAAGAACTCAAAACAGTTGAGCCTGCTGACTGTCCTGCTAATGCTCCTGCATGGAGTGGATTTTAGGAGGGAGAAATACTCAACAGCTGTCCGTTGGAATAACAGGAGTGACTCAAGTGACTGCACCCCAGTGTTCATGTTACCCAGGCAGGCTTTTAATAGCTAAGCCTGGCTGCAGAGAAAGAGGTACAGTGACTTGATCACATGTCAGAGATGAAAGCAAAGCAGAAGGTTTGTTGATGGAAGAATCTATCCTCTCTGTGATTTCCTGTTGTGCAACAGTCTGTGGGCCTCCGCTAAAACCTTTTTCTCATCTATATTGATCTTGTGTTAATGAAGCACAAAATTTCAAACAAAAGTTTGAATGTCTATTATAATGGCTCATCATTGCAATTAAATCAGGCTTCTGCAGTGCTTGAGCTCAAGTCTATGCATGACGGCAAGGGTGTTTGGAAAAATATTTGTGAAAGTAATTTATATTTAAGTCTGGCTTGCAGCACCAGGAATAGTGAAGTAGAATTATTGCTCTTGGCAGATTGTGTGGAGATGGAAAACCAAAAATGACTTTTGGTTTTATAGGAGGATTAGATATATATTTAATGAGAGACTTTATTCATAACTTATATTTAGATCTTGTGCTCAAACTAAGAGATCTGCAGAGTTGTTCACCACAGCTTCAGTATGCGCTCCGTGGGTTTAGCTGGTTTCTCTTTTGCAGAAAAATTGAAGCTAAAGACGAAAACATTTGTGAAAAAAAAACGTTCTAAAATGGGTTTATTGTTGTGAATAAACAATTCATTTTTTAAAGCCATCACCATGACTATTGCTTGAGAAAATACTAATTTCCTCTCATTTTATTGGATTTCTTGCTTTAAATGGTGTATTTCAATCTGTTAAAGTTAAATAAAATTGTCCCACACACTTGTGAAACATTTTCCTTTCAGAGATAATCCCCTGGCAACATTAGCTTAATATAAAAAAGTGATATTTTAAAGACCAGTGTCATGATTGTGCAGAGTTCTACAAAATAATTAACCGCATTTGGTAGTGCTGCAAGTTTGGCTGGCATTTTATACATAAAGATTGATGGCAAGTTCAGCCTAAAAAAAACTTAACACAAAGCTTTTTTTTTTCTCCATGTTGAAAGTTAAAGTGGAAGATGCTCTATTTCCACGTGGATCATCAGAATAAGTGGTTCTCCTAATTGTCAATCATTCTGTTGATATGTTTCCGTAAGGCCGTCCTATGTGCTGGTCACCATTTTGCACTGACCGGTGTTGAGTCTGACATAGTGGAAAAATTGTAAATCTTTTGGAAAGTAAGCTTGTATGATCACTGCAAACAGCAACATTTAAACAGAGACCGATGCACGAGGAGAAATGGACTCCTGCATGCTCTTGCACGTATTCCCCTCTCATTTAGCGGGTCACAGGGTTGTGCATGTGCATTTTTTGGAATGGAGAAGGTAGGCTTTTCAAAAACAGTTTAGAAAATTCTACACTATACCTTTACTTGTCAAGTCTGTCGGGTGATACATAGGTAAAACAAAACAAAACAGTTGTGCATTTGCTCAGATTAAAGCAAATATTTCCTTGAATATATACAATTCTTATGTATATATTCAATGTGTTTTATTTGCTGGGTATAAAAGCACTGTGTATCTATTCTAATTCATGTGGGCTTCAGAAAAAACAGGCTTTGTTCTTTAATGATCAACCATGATTTCAGCCAGACTTCATCCAATTTAAATCCTGAAATCCTCTAAGCTTTTACTTTGTGTTTTTAGCTGTCCAAGGCCAGTCCTTGACAGCTACCATCCAGAAAATTTAGGCCTACACAAAGATGAAACTAATATATTTTTTAGAAAAGGCTCAGGATTTTCATTTGTTCTCATAAGTGTGCAGAGCCCCAACAGAGTACATATGTTGGGTAGTAGAGAATCGCACCCAGAGTTTTAAAAAAAGACAATGGGCATGCACAGACAGCTCATGTGAGGTAAACACAAGAACATGCTGGTTATAGAGGTAGGTTGAGCTACAATACTATTGTTTAAAATAGACATCTGGCTCGCATGGACGCAATAAAGCATGAAAAGGTTTAAAGACATTTCGCTTCCCCTACAGGAAGCTTTTTCAATTCAAAATGTCAGAAATAGCATAACGTTTTTTGGTCCACTCTATAAAGCTTCTAACTCAATGCTATTTCTGACATTTTGAATTTAAAAAAGCTGCATCAGCAGTGCTGTGTCTGTCTCCCTGCCAGCTCCCAGATCAGCTGCTCTGATTAGTTGATCTGGTGCGTCGAACAGCAAAAATGTAATTTTCCCAACTCCAGCAGCTGCTGCTTGTGAAGCGCGTCACACACATCAGAAGCTCATAAGGCGCTGCTTCGGCTGCTCAGATACATCAAGATGCGCTGCTCCTGCTGCCCGAAACACTGTGCAGGACCTTTTGCTGAGTCTTGATGCACATCAACCTTTGACTTTACATGTAAACCATCTGCTCCCGCTGCTTCAGCAGTGTGGTGTGGTCTGAATTTAGCATTAGACTCCATTACTTTCTGCTAAAATCAAACTACCACCATAATAAATAGAAATAATAAAAAGACACCTACATATTAAACACATTTACTTAATACATGCTCAAAAATAATACATTTTTTATTAAATTTTTATCAGTTTTTAATGTACTTTAAGATTACTAATTTTTATCTGCCAAATTATTTGGATTGAGTAAGAATGAGCGTTTTTTCCCCAAAAGAAATATTCTTATTTAACAGAAAAAAAGCACTGCCTACTATATGACTTAAGCTATCAAAGATTTGCTAAAAAATTATACAGGGATTTTTATAAAATTGAGAATTGTATTGCATGATAAAAAACAGACTTTTATCTTGTATTGAAATTTCTGCTTTGCTATGATTTGAAGAATTTAATCATAATTAAACATTAAACAATTTCGAGAAGCAAAGGGAATAAATAACACACCTCATCTCTTTCTGTGCACCTGGTTTATCGGTAATGCATGCCAAGCAGGTTTGTCATCAACCATCTGCTGCTTCATCCAAAAAGCCACTTGATCCTTGGTCACCTGCTCTAGTTGCTGTAACCGCCAAACCGTTCAACTTCCCTCTGGGACTTCCCACAGTGACCTTTCCTTTATGACCTAACATGAACATGCATGGGAAACCCAGTGCAAAGGTCGATCCTTTCTGCTTTTGCATGGGGAATTTAAGACGAGGTGCAGAAAACCCATCTATACATAATCAAACAGGTGGACAGCTGGTCTCTAAAGGCTGTCAGGATTTGAAATTGTTTTTTTGTCAAAAAGGAGCCAGAAGAACAAAATTAGGCGAAGTTTTCAAATCAAAACTATTTAAAGGAAAAAGAATAAGAAAGGAATCAACAGAACTTGTATGAATCAGCATAATAGAAAATCAGACTGTGCCGTTTTGAGGTGCATCTTTTGCATTTGAATGAACAACTATTTTCATTTTCTGATCAGTAAACCAAAGATATGCATAGATATACGTACAGATATATATACAGAAGAGCTATATGTGTATATATTTTATCTCTTTTTATTCTTATTTTTTTATCTTTATTATATTGTATAGTTGGGAGTGTGTATATATTATATAAAACTGTAACTGGAGCGTGTAACAAAAGTAATTTACCTCTGGGATTATTAAAGTATTTCTGATTCTGATATTGGTGTGAATGCATCCTGGTTTTAAATGTTTAAATGTCATGATTTTTTTGTTAAATAAACTCCTTTTGATAAAAGTAGGCATTTATTGATTTTTAAACATTACAACACCTTAAGAAAATCGATAGTATGTATAAAAACCTAGTTGTTTTAAATGATGGTACTGTACAATGATTTCCTATCATGTTTTCCTGCAGTAGAGCATGTGTATGTTTTTGTGGTTATCAATAACTGACAGATTGTACAGAGCAGTTGATGGGACACAGAGAGAACATTGTTTCCTTATGTTTCACTGTGAACCTGCGACCTTATTTATACAGAGCCTCGGTGTTGTGAGTCCAGTTCAGTTTGTTATTCAGGTGAACACTTAGGTACTTGTAAGAGACCACTATCTCAATGTCCCTTCCCTGGATGTTTACCAGTGATTGTGGGGTGAATCTGCTTCTGCGAAAGTTCACCTCTAGCTCCTTGGTTTTCCCTGCAGTAATCAGGAAGTGGTTATGCTGGCACCAGACCCTTGGTCCACTGTCTCTGAGTCGTCCCCACCTGTGATGAGGCCAACTATGGCAGAATTGTCAGAAAACATCTGGGTAGTTGATGAGGAAGTCTGCAGTGCAGAGGGTGATGATGAATGGTACCAGCACTGTTCCCTGTGGGACCCCCACACCACAAACCAACCTATCTGAAACAAAGCCCTGTGTCCTCAAATATTGAGGGCGGCCAGTGAGGTAGTGCAGAATTCACTTGGACATGTACTGGTCCACTCCTGACAGTAAAGCATGGCAACAATTAAAAATGTAAAGATCAAAACTTTTATCAGATTCTTTGGATCAGACTGGTAAATCATTATTATTCATGTTTTGATTTTAGTGTTTTTTTTTTTTTTGCTGTCAGTATGCACTGTGCTCAGGCATGAAGGGGCGGAGAAGCAAAAACATCCAACAAGTTCCTGGGGTCAAACCGCAGATGGCTGTGTTGAGTAAACAGTATCTAAATCTTTGTATTGCCTTCTCCACCTAAAACTGCACTCCCAGGCTGGGCCTTTTAAAATCATTTACAGTATCAAAGTTATTTGTAAATACAGCATTTTTTCTTGAATTGAGGAGGTAAATGAGAGACTTCGCCAATTTCGACTGCAACTAATGATTATTTTTAAATCGATTAATCTGTCAATTATTTTTTTTGATTAATTGATTATTAATCTGATAGACAAAGGAGGTTGTTTGTGAAAATAAACCAGGTGAAACTAAAACTTTTCCATTAAAGTTCTGGATTGAGCATATTGACAAATGATAAAAAAAAAAAATCTTAAATGCAAAATATTTCTATATTATTTTACAA
>JAGKQL010002745.1:0-10167 GCA_018398635.1 Cyprinodon brontotheroides | reverse complement strand
TAAAATAAGGACAGTTTCTAGTTTCTGGCTCATTCTTTTCCCTCACCTGTTTTCAAACAAAGCAGGAGTTAAATGTGTTAAAGATAATGCACAGCTGTTTAAATAGGTAATAAAAGGGATTGACATAAGGTTCAAATATAAAAAATAAGACAATGAGACAGATTTTGAAAATTAAATCAAATGAACAGATTACCTGTGTCATTATTTAAAAAACTAAATGCTAAAGTTTAATTTGTTAACCTCAATTCTTTAAGATTTAGATTAAACTTTTAAATTATTGTGTGTAGTGCCAAGCTTTATAAAAATAAATTAGGCTGATTGAATTTGTTTTTAAATTATTTACAATTCTTTAAGAAGTAAATCTATCTTAAGCTGATCTGGAATAAATATGCACATTGATTTAACATAATTATTGGTTAATAATTATACGGTGTTCAAATGACTCAATTGGAAATAATAATGATAATAACATTATTTAATAATATTTAATAATAATAATAACGATAACATTAATAATAATAATGATTACAATGATAGAGGATATAAATAACAGGATTTAATTCCTACATTAAGATGAATGGTGGAGGCTTTAAAATGATCTATTCTCAATGAATCCATAGCTCAGATATATCTGGAAAGTTAAATGCGACTAGTTCCTTAGGGGAGTTTCTTCAACTATATTTTGATTTTGTTCCTTTATATTTGTAAGAGGGTGGAAAGAAGATAAAAAACGCAGGAATAACGCAAAAGCTTAAACTGGCTACAGCGGACCATATAGATGTTTATTTTTCCATCTCTGAAACAGTCCATGTGAATTTGGGGTTGATAATTTTGAAAGCGTGAATTATATGGAAACATCCAAATGCAAAATACCACAAAATTAGCATCAAACCAGTAAAAATAATAATATGGGAAATAAACGTTCCTTATGTAACTTGATATCACGGATCTGTTATGGTAATTCTTAGCAGCAGAGGACAGAAACGACTGCGCGACTGCTGGATGAAGTTTGAACACCTCATCAAGACTGTCTGATGAGCGTAAGCCGGAAAACCAGCTTTGCCGATGTGTTTGTTGATGGTTCAACTTCTTGCACCGCCGGTTCGGGTATTTCTTCTCCACCATGAAACTCTTGTTTCTTGGTTTCCTGATTTTACTTTGCCTTGAAAACATCGTTCTGGAAATCAGATGGAAAGCTTCCATTTTTCTTTTTCCTACTACATCATGGTGTCTGGTGGAAGCAACATAGAAGGGTTGTGCTGGTGCTCGCATTGCCGTGTTCACTTTATTGGCCATTATCGAGTCCTTCCTTCCTACTTGAGATAAAAGTTTACTTGGGATTTCGCAGGCAGCTTATATAAGTACCCAAAACTGGCAGGCTCATTTGGGTAGCCTGAAATAAGGGAATGTATCCAATGATTTTGTACGTTTTAAAGTTCAAATTCCTTTAATTTGAAAGCCTTGCTGCTACGAATCTGGTTTTGATTCATTATTGAGCTGGTGGAAAAGGTAAGATACCATCTCTGATTCTGTCCTTCCCAGCTCCATCTCAGCCAGCTGGGCAATTTTGACCCCCTGCTTTCTCCCCGGTGAGCTCGAGGATTGCCCACCCGCTCCTCGAACCACCAGAATTTAAGTTTGGATCAGAGCTAATCTTGAAAAAATTACCTTAAACTGCATCTGCATTTGTGTGTGAATAACCCCTGATTATTAACAACTAACCTCGTTCAAAATGTCGCCTGTATAAGGGACCAACATCAACAGAAAGATGAAGACGCCCACCTGAAGATGTCTGACATCAGCTTTGGCTTTTTGATTTTTAATCATACAACATGAATGAGAAGGGAAATGTGTTGTGATGTGTTGCATTTTAATCAAAGATTAACATTTTTAGTATCTAAGTGTTTGATATTACTTTTCTTGATAATAAAAGAAAGTCCAAGTGTTAGATGACCACCTGATGGCTGATGGTCAGTATTGGCAGAGATTTCTGGATTAGAGAATGAACTCTGATGATCGGGTCATCTCAGCTACCATTGGGAAAGAGGAGCGCTGAGATTAAATCCTCCAACTTTTCAATGTGTGCTTTGACTGACCCTGATTCTGAAGAGCTGAACTCGTCATCTGCGTGAAACAACTTTGTGTTATGATTTTAACATTTTGCATAGAGATTGATCTTCTTTTACTTTTAATTAAATTCAGATTAATAATTTGACTTACAGTTTGTAGACATGAAGGGGTCTATTGTTTTGACTGATTTGAACTTTTCTCTTTCCAGGGAAACAAAAAGGGTAACTGATAATGATAAGAACTAAAAATTAAAATTTTCAGCAAATAGATATTTTACCATAAAAGTATCATAATGGGGAAAAACAGTAAATATTTTTGCCAACTAAGGTGTGATTCCAGGGCTCTATTTATTGGCAACATATTTTAGCTATCATAATCCTTTCCATAATTTTTCCATCTATTATAATCATTTAACATTGTCCACCGACTTAATGCAGTTGTGGATTTTTGATTCATTATTTTTTAATTATCATTATTTTTTTCTTATTATTATTTTTTTTATATATTTTTAATGTCTTAGATTTTAGCTTTCTTTACATATATTCAGTTTCTTAGTTTTAGCTTTCTTTACATATACTCACAATTTTAGTTTCTTAGTTTTTTTATATTCATAAATTTTCCTTTTTTTATGATATTGATTACACAAGGATAATATCCTTTTATAATCGAAAGGGTGGACTGTTGTGCGAAAATGTATATCTTTATCTCATCTACATATTAATATTCATATTTACTCACTATAAAAGTTTTCACTCCGTCTGTTTCTCTCTCAAGGCCACACCATTCCCTGCAGAATGTTGTTTGTAGACCAGACATAGCTTCTAACAATCCATTCTTTCTCAAGGTTTATGCAAAGACCATGTTAACCAAAGCGTATTGAAATATAAATGACTGCTTCCGTTGCAACTGAGTGAGAATCCATCGATTCTCTTCGTTTGATTACTAAATAAACTGAGTGAAATCCATTCTATTCCCGATTATTTTGAATAGATTAGTTGAATACTTCTTTCCGACGACAGAAGCTCTAAAGTTTTAGAAATATATTTGTTTTTTTATGTAAAATGTGATCATTTAAATCAGTGTTTTTCATCCCTGGTCCCCAAGGCACCCTGCCCTGCATGTTTAGATGTTTCCCAGCTTTCACACACCTATTATCAATTGATAGCAGATTATCAGGCTTTGCTGAACTGCAATCATCTGAATCAGGTGTGTTGAAGCTCAGAAACATCCAAAACATGCAGAGCAGTGTGCCTTGAGGACCAGGGTTGAAAAACACTAATTTAAATAACGTAACTCAATGCTAGAACTGCTAATGCTGTCACTCGCTGTTCATTCCAAATGTTGTTCCAATGTGACTTTAGATGCTTAAATCAATTTGATGAAACAATTAATATTTGAATATATTTTATTGTTTATTTACATATTCATACTTTATACCCATGTGCAAAAAACACATATTTTATTATCTCTCAGCTTTACAAATAAGTTATTCCTGCTACAAGAAAGTCTGTCATATAGGTTTAGTTTTGTAAATTTATCTGCAGCTGACTTTCATGATATATTTTAGAGAAGTTGCTTCAAAGTTTACATTTCATGACTGATTTGATTAAATATTTCATGAAAAATAGAATATTTTAGGAATGAGTCTTTAATCGAGAAAGCTGCATTGATTACAGCTCAGTGATCAATATGTTGTCTTTTTTATGGTATTATTGATCTTTCAATTTGGGAAGAAATTTTGAATATTTTTACATTTTATTGAGACGTTAAATAAGAGGCATTGGTCACGGTCTCAGGTTAGGTGGTTTGAATGCAACAGTCTACCAATCTGTCTGCAAACACTGTTTCATGGCTAGCTAAGACAGGCTGCTTGTATTTACTTAGTTTTAATAGAACACATTATTCCTCAGTTTGAGCATCAATCCTTATATAGCAGCGGCATATATGGGCGTAACATATAAGTTATATGTTACGCCCATATATGCCGCTGCTAGAGAACTGACACAAGTGATACTCTAATGTCTGTCTGCACTACAGAAAATTCACTCACCTCTGCATAATAAATGCTTAAAGTGGCTCCAACAGCAGATTAGACCAACCTATTTTTTTGTTTAAGTCATCTAATTCCAGTAATTTAAGGCCCTTTGGATGGATCCATTATGTGTAGAGTGTTGGACTTTGATGCTCAGGTGCTAATTTTATTCTAAATATGTAAGAAATAAATGAGACTAGACTGAAATCACAGGAAAAAGACTCCATCCTGATAGATCCATGCTTTACAAAAAGGGGAAAGTTATAAGGGACACTTCAGAGATATGATTAAACTTAATTTTCTATTTAAAGAATCTCATTTGTTTTGATAAATGATACATTTAGCAGGTTAAGTTTGTCTAACATGATGAATGAAACGGTTTTCAAGTAACAAACAGAAATCTTGGAGGTCATTTTCATTATTTTTAGTCTTCATTTAATGGATATCTCTTTATTAAAGTAAAGGAGACTTTATTTTCAAATTGTTCAACAAAATAAACAGTCTGGGTGGTGTTCATGGTAGCAGTTGATAAGTATGAAAAAATCAGATTGATTGCTTCACCCTAATAATCTGAAACCACCAAAGCTAAATTGACACAGAGGAAAAAAAGGCTGCCAGTTCAACTCTTTCTGGTCTCAAAGAGGCCTTTGCGTGGGGAAGAGAAGAATCTCCTCTTCATCAGTGTGCTGGCTGCTGCCCTGTCAGGAGGAGGTAGTTGTGATGGAGGGTGCGTAGCTCCGTCAGTCTGCCCAGCAGGCGGCCGAAACGCTGCGGCCCTCCCCTGGCTGCTGCTCCAGCCTGGGCCCCGCAAACCCTGGAGAGCAGGTCCAGGATCAGCTCCTGCATTTTCTCCACACAGCTGACCGCCTGCAGGGATGCTCGATCTGCACAGGACCGCACAGATGATACATGTTCAAACAACTGCAGAACATACATCCCAAAAGGATTTACACCTCCTAAACTTCTTCTGTTAAAACAACAAAGTTCCACATAACTGACAGGATTTTAGACCGATGCAAAGTGGCAGATCATTTTCAAAAGGTGTGTGGTGCATTTATTACTTATCTAACCCTCATCTAAGTTCAAGTTTGTTAAAAAGCATATTAACACAAAAAAGCATTTGCAGTGTTGGTCAAAGAGTTGCTCCTAAAGAAGCAGAGTAAGGACAAGACAACTAAAATAAAATGGAACCATAGTAAAAAATGAGATCTGCCACTGTGTGGAAGAAAATGTGCATCTTCCTGAATGTACATTTGATTCAATTCAATTCAGTTTATTTTTTTATTTTAGCTCCAACTCACATTACATGTCATCTCAAGGCACTTTACAGTTCACCAGATCACACAGTCAAATTGATTCAAAGTTTTCTATCAAAGGAAAACCAGCTGATTGCATCGACTCATTGACTGGAAGGCAATCCCTCACACTAAGCATGCTTGTAGCGACAGTGGAGAGGAAAAACTAAATTTTAACAGGAAGAAACCTCCAGCAGAACCAGGCTCAGTGTGAGCGGCCATCTGCCAGGCCGACTGGGGTTCAAGGAGACAGAAGCAGAGATGCAAAAGGCAACTGTAAAAGGCGGCCCCGTCCAGGAAACATGCATGATGGCAGTGTAATGCTATGGGAATGCTTTCCATCAGCCGGGAAGCTTTAGGGATTAAAGTGAAGATGGAGTAAACTACATACGGAGTAGTCCAAGAAGGAAATCTGTTAAAGGCCACAAAAGACTTGAGTCTGATTCAGAAGTTCCCCCTCAAACAGGACTAATCTAAGCATAAAGAATGAGCTAGAGTCTATTAGAATCAAAACCTATTCATGTGTTAGAATGGCCCAGTCAAAATCCAGACCTAAAAAAGATAAGAATCTGTAAAAAAAAAAAATAAAATCTTACTTTCACTTCTGAAGGTATTGTCCTTTCATTCTGATTGATCTGTTATGGTAATTAAAGGGCTCTAAATGAGCAAAGCTGATAGAAACCTTCACTTAAAGATTTGCTTTAAGTCCTTCTAGTTTATACGGGAAACTAACTTTATTTAAAGAAAGCTATCTAAGACAATTAGATTCTTTGTTCTATAACTTGTTAAACAGTCCCTGGTTAAAATGTTTACCAATTGTTGATACCTGACCTGAGCAGAGCAGAGCTGTGGCAGTAAGCAGGGTGTATTCAGCCTCTGTCACACGCAGCACCGCCATGCTGTGAAGGAAGTTTAGCACTGAGCCCAACAGTTTGCAGATTAAAGGGGATGTATGAGCTCACCTGAACCGACGGACGTCCTCATCTGGAAGTTTTCCCTGGGCTCCAGATTTCTGAGCCAACCGTGCGAGGAAGTGGTGAAAAGCTGCAACACTGATCATACAGTGATGGGCTGTTAGATTCAAACGGGTGTATTTTCTAAAACCGTGTTTTTGTCTTTATTTTAGTTTTAGTTTTCTCCCTTTACCTGGAGTGGGGCTTGCAGGGTTATTGGAGAACTGCTGGGCAGAGAGCAGAAACATGACCTCCAGAGAGGAAACGGACAGGAGGGCCATCTGGTCAGAGAAATCCAGGAGATCAAAACCTGGGTGACAGAGCACAAGCATGCAGATTCTTAGACATTTAACTTTAATCTACAAAAATAGGAATGAAATGTGGAACTCTCATTGGGATTTAAAAAAAAGAACACTGCCTAAATGTGGAGGTGATTCCTTACCTGACTGTTTTCTACAAATAGCTTTTTTTCATCAGAAACAGTCAAATGATCACCAAATCACCATGATCTTCCAAATGATTATCAAACTAAAACAACCAGATTAATGCCCTTAATACCAAACACAGTTTATGCACCTGCAAACACCATGAGGCCACATTCTTTGGTGTTCCTGGTGAAGATTTTTACAAACCCTTTAGATCAATGTCTTTTATAGCAGCAAACAAAACATGGAAGAACCTTTGAATCAACCTACCCTTTAATACAAGCACATTCACCATTCACCTTTATTTATTTTACTAACTGAGAATATTTATTTGTTTTTTTTTGTTGTTGTTCTTTTAAATGAAAAAATGTAATAAAATTGTAAACAGCTCCACTTCGTTACTGTACTCTTCAGCCTTCTGATATTTTAAACCTACTTATTTTTAGAGACTTTTTACTTCTCTCCTTACATTTTACAAATATCTGGAATTTCTACTCCTTACCCTTTAAAAATTGGCTCGTTACTTTAGTTTTGAATCATTCAATGGAGTTACCGTTATTATTTTCCTCATCAATTCCAAATTCAATCTACTCAAAATCCACGTTGTTTTGGCCTTTACCTTTTCAAGATGGTCGACAGATTTTTCATTACTTTCAAATCATTTGCGAATTTGTGTTGGCGTTTCATTTAATTATGATTGAAATCAACCTTTTTACCTATATTTATTGACATCCATTTAAAATGTACAGTGAAAAAGTGGTTTCTAAGGCGCTTTTGAAATAAAATGTACTTATTACTTTTACTTGATAAAGATTTATGCACCTACTTCCACCATGAGGCCACATTTTTTGGTATCTCCTGGTCCAAGATTTTTACAAACCCTTTTAGATCTCTGCCCTTATAGTGGAGATGCTAATCTCTTCTCATCCTTTAAACAGTTGAAGACTACCTTTGAATCGTAAATATCTTCTCCACAAACTCAATTGCACATGTTTGTATCTCATTCAGACCCACATTTATTTTCCTCCATCATAATATTTATTTGTTTTTTGTTGTTGTTGCATTTTTAATCAAAAATGTAATCTGAAAAAATGTACCAAAAGCGATATCACCATGTTATTTTTTTCTATATTGTAACAAGTAACACTGGGACACACACACTAGGTAACATAAAACTGCAAAATCTTTAAATTAAAAATGAAAAAAAAAGAAAAATTAAACAGTCATTTTTTATTTACATAATTTCCCTTTTTTTTTGAGTTGGTCAACAGATGATCCTTTAATAAAATGAATAAGCTGCCAAAAATTAAATGTCAATTAGGTATTTCCATCCAAATGACCTGGAGTTTGTTCTTTCAAACTGCATTTTAAATGTTTCATGTGGGGATAAAACATCCATGATTAAATTTGCCCCCCCTGCTACCAAGCCATTCAGAGATTTCCCACATGAGTGAGATGCTAACATCATAACATCCTTTAAACCTGAAAGTCTGGAAACTACCTACCCTGTAAGAAATATTAAAATATCTTCCCCAAACTGGCGCAGCCTCCAACCATCCACTGACAAAGTGTATTTCAGCTCGAGATCCTCCATCATACCTGATTCTGGGGCAGATAGAAAGAACTTGGATTCATTTTTTATGCACACCTTATGAAACAATAAGACAAGGGATTTTTTTAGATTTTAATCTACCAAAAATAGTGCTGGTGGAGAAGATTTAATTTAACAGAAACCATTTATATTCAACAAGTTTGCTGGGACATTTACTAAGGACCAGGTAAAAAAAAAACAGAGAAAATAGTAACCCCTGAAGTTAAATGACACAAGTTCAATCATGGAGACAGAGATTCAGAACAGTCATTTGATATTTACATAATTTGACCGAAAGAGAGAATCCTCAACAGATTTATCCTGCTTTGCGACCTCTAACGGACAAATGGATCAATGTCAATGACTGAACCATTTCCCATCCACAGAACCGTTCTGCTCCGTTCTCTGTGTCTGCAAACTCATAGCAGGAGTCTGTTTAGGTGTGGGGATAAAACATCAGGCAGCCCCCACCTGGACTCCTTTCATTTTGACCAAAAGCATGAGTGACAAATGAGAACTGCTGCCAGGTGGTAAAATAAAGTTCAGGACAAGATTTACCTTTACCTGAACTGCAGGAGTCTTGGATGCATCAACTGCCCTTCTTTTATACAACAGCTTTTCCTGTTTTAAACTTTTTACTAAAGACTCTTGTATAAATGGCGGGTTTTGATTGTCTGGGGCAGATTTAAAAAGAATCCTAGTTCAATCAGCTTAAAAAAGCAAAGGCTCTGTGAAACAATAAGGTGGACAATGGATTTTTTTTTTTAGGTTTTTAGTTTTGAATAAAATAGTGCTGGTGGAGAATTTTATTTTAAATCTCTTTTTTATATTCAGAGAAATCAATTTAGTTGCTGGAAAACAAAGGAAGAAAAAAAAATTATTTTTTATTAAATAGTGAACCCTTTAAGATAAAGATGATGAGCTGACAACCCATTGGAGGGGATGACCAGCATCCAAAGTTTGTACAGGTTCTGTTCTTTCAAACTCATCCACCAAACAGCCACAGCCACTTCTTTTGACCCTCATTGGTTTTAGAGACTTTCCCAGACTGAACCATTTTACCCATTAAACAGAACCGCCTGATAAGCTTTTGTGCTGAGGTTTATAAAGGAAGACTTTAACCCTGCATTGCCGCACTTTTTATCTCAGAATTGTTTGATCAAAAATATTTTGAGCTGCATCCTATTGAAACCTGCTGCCGCTTGATGTAAATGGACAGAGAGTTCTGTTTGTTTCCTTGAACTGCAGGAGACTGATGGATCTATCACTATTCTATACCTGCATTGCATTTCAGTGGCTGTAAAAAAAGGACCTAAAAGACTTTGTATATTTTAAAAACATCTTGGTTATTTACAAATTTTAATTTAATGTTTTAAATTCTATTTCAATCAGTCCTAAAGGGCAATAGATACTCCCTGTGACAAGAAATGATTTACCACAAAACAGGCATAACAAGCATTTTTGAACATGCTTTCACGTTACATGCTTAAATACCACGGGGCCCCATACATCTCACCACGAGTGCTTGTTCCTTCTAAACACACTTGTTCAATTCAATTCAGTTTATTTATATGGCGCCAGTTGCAACATGTCATCTCAAGTCACTTTCAGTTCCCCGGATCATCCAATCAAATTGATTTCAAAGTTTTTGTAGAGAGAAAACCAGCTGATTGCATCGACTCACTGGCTAGGGTACATCCCTCCAGACCAAGCATGCTTGTAGCGACAGTGGAGAGGAAAAAGCGAGGAGATAGCGGGAGCAAAAACACTGCTCAGTAGTCAAAACAGGAAGTGAATGTGA
>JAGKQL010002744.1:0-30269 GCA_018398635.1 Cyprinodon brontotheroides | reverse complement strand
TACTTACTGGTTTCCAGCAGTAATTATTTTTATTTAACTGATTTTTTAAATTAAATTTTAAATACATTTTTAATTATATTTATTTCTAATTGATTAATTATTCTATTTGCAATAAACAATTTTTTAAATCTAGTTTATTATTATTAGTATAGATAGAGAATATTTCTGTTCTTTGGCCATTAACCACTATAGCCCAGTAGATGGCAGCAAAGATACCCTCAAATAATCCCAATATAAAGAAAGGCAAAAAGGAACTTTCCCCTCATCATATTGGTATGTTGTTGTTTCTGTTTTGTTAAACTTAATAATAATTATAATAATAATACGTTTTATTTCAAAGGCACCTTTTTGGACACTCAAGGTCACTGTACAAAAGATAATATAATAAAAATAATTAATAATAAAAGATAAGACACAATGGCAGAAACAAAGTCAAAACACAGAATAAAATCAATTTTAAAAATTCAAAGGCTGGGACAGGGAAATTAATGTTAAACTTAAATATTTATGGTGAAATGTGGACATGAGAGGCCATCACTGCTGTCTAAGCCTTTCATAACACCAGACCAGAGTGAAGTTAAAATCACATGACTTTTTTTTTATGTTTTGTTTTTCAGAAGTGGAAGAAACATGATGAGAAACCTATATCCGATGTGACAATCAGACACACCCTTTTTTTTAGGAGCTTTTTATTTTTATTATTATTAAGCCATTAACATTGACAGGAAAAAAAAAACTCTCAGAGAGGATGACTGAATTGTACTTAAAGAGATTTAGATGAATTACATTCGGAAAGTACACAGTATTACACATAGCAGGGGGATTTATGTCAAGAAAAATTTAAATCAAATATAGAGCCATAGAAATCTGAACAACTAAAAAGGTGGATGCAATTAGAAAAGCAGAAGTTGGGAGAATTCAAAACTTAATTTTTGGCATATCTGTCTTTTTTGTAGCTTTTTAAGAAATGAAAAAAAATGAGTTTTTAAAGTAACTGATAAAGCAATGAAAGGAAGGTTTAGCATTTCTCCATTTAGCACAGTGGATGTGATATTTACCCAACAGCAGGGTAATATTAATGTCACACACAAGGGAAGGGAAGGGAATCATTTAGTGCAAATGGGGGCAGATCATTCATTTTCAAAGATAGCCAATCCTTTATCTCTTTCCAGAAGCGATGTGTCGTAGGACACCAGTAAAACAGACGTTTATGGGTTCCTCTGTTATCATTACAAGGTACATTGATCCACCTTCTATAACCTTTTTTTTTTTTTTTTTTTTTTTTTCACCTCTGCCACAGGATAAATTTTGTTTATAACTTTTAAAAGAGTGTTTCTTTTATGTAGGTAGAATAGACCATTTAACAAATTTTGAGAAGGCTTTATCAACTGTATCTGAACTAACAGGAATATCTCTCTTTCAAGTAGATCTATGATCATAATCATGACATTTTCTGGCTTTCAATAAAACTGCTAATGAATTTATTGTTGCATTTTTTTAATCAAACAGATTGCGTTGTGCAATTAAAAAAACTAGGCAGTATCTGTGGGGAATTATTATTTGACCTAAAATTTTTGATCGAGTGAATTAAAGGCATTGATTAACACAGTTTGTTATACTCTCTAGGAGACACACCTTATGGCCTGGGTAGCAGCTGAGCAAAGGAAAGAAATCACCTTTAAGCATGTCTCAATCAAAAAGGGTCTGTTCCCTACATTCGTGTTCAAGTACATTGAAAGGGAAGTTTTGTCAGGCGGTGTTTATGTTTACACTTCGTGCTGTAATGAAAAAAAGGCATCGAAGGTGCCTTATTTACGTAAGGACAGTGAATGCATCCCAGATTGTGTTGGTTTTAAGCAAAGCAGGATAGAGATCAGAAATAGACCCACTTCTCGTTCACAAACACACGGTTGATAAATATGCTTTGCTTTCTGAAGCTTGTTTGTTAGTTTGGAGCTAAGAAATATATATTCAATAAGTTCACTAAGTATAAAGACAGTTGTTAGGGTTACATTTTACTTAAATTAAATGATCAATATATTTACAGCCTACAAGGCAACTGTGACCCTCCCACACCTGTTGCTGCAGAGCTGGTCAGTTGCATCGGAAAGAAGCTACTTTTCTAAAATGCTATATACTGCTATATAACGTGGAAGTGAGGTTTGACGGAGTGGAAATAGACAAAGTTGAAAAAGGGAAGAAGGGAAAAAAATATGGCAGCCAAAAATCCTTTTGATAAAAAAAACTGAAAAGTTAGAGGCAGAAATAAATAATTGTTTCAGAAATAGGAGGATGTTAAAGTAAACTGGAAAAAAATATTTATGGTGGTGGACATGCTTTAAAAAATGTTTGGGGTAAATCAGTATGAAACAAAAATAAAAACCTGTTTTGAAAATGTTGGTGTGAATAAATATGAAACAATAAAAAAGGTTGCAGTGGAAATACGGAACAAAAAACACAGTTGGAATAAATACAGAAAGACAAAATAAAAATGTATCAAGAGAAGTATAACAGAAAAAAGATAAATGCAAGAAGAAAAGTAACAAAAATTGAATCTAAAAATGGATGTTAAAATCATATTTTTAGAGGAATAATTGATCAATTGATGAAGAAATATATTATTTTTATTATTTTGTCCCATTTAATGGCATACACATTCATATTATTAGCTTCACTTTTCAAGCTATTTTATATTATTAAGTCCTTCATTTATATTTCTGTATATATTTTTAATTATGGCAAGATTGGTGCTCCATATATTTGATTTTATGAGATGTTTGATTTTAAGGTATGTACAGAGTTTCTTAAATCAAATAATATTATGTTGTTTGCATATCTGTGTGATAAGTAATGATAGATTGTAATGTATTCTTTTACGTGTTTTCTTTGCTGCCGTCCTCAGTGATGTCAGACAAGGTGTGCAGCAGGTGGCGCCACATGATGTGGAGGTGGTGCTAAAATGTGAAGAGGATGATGAGGAAGAGGAAAAGCAGGAATAAACTAAACTCCCACAATCTGTCAGGGAAAATACAGAAGAACATATGCTTGACCAGTGTGAGTTGGAGTAAATCCCAGGCTTAAAAGTGAAGTTAAACTTACAGAATAAATTTCAATTCAGTTTATTTATATAGGCCACCGCCATCAGATCTGTTCTTAATCTGTGGTTGTGGTCTAGTGGTGGGGGCGTGGCACATGGGTTCCAGAGGTTCTGAGTTCAAGTCCCACTCCCACAGACTGCCACTCTTAGTCCCTGACCAAGACCCTTAACCCCACACATTTCCCCCAATGGCAGTCCAATGCTTCCCAAGGGGATGGGTTAAATACAAAGGTAAATTTCTCCAGTGTAAGATCAATAAAGTTCAATTACCATTAAAGGGTGAAAATAGGTTAAGAGAGCTATTCCAATTTTCAAGTTGTGTTGTTCTCCACCAAATATTTCCTGCTTCAGGTGCAGACTAAATCCACTCATTTTCACATATTTCTTCTCATTGTATGGGTGCAGCTGAAGTTGAATTACTCATTGGATTGGATAAGCCATTTATTTAATTTGCACCCATACACTGCTAATTGTGCATTCTAGGACAGAGTTGCTTTAGTATATGCATGTATGTCTGCACCTGTCCGGCCACACTGGTGTGGGTCAGTATGCCTCAGCTGTTTGCAGAAATGCTCAGAGGAAAGCTCACCGTCAAATATCTCAAAGGCATCATCTGCATTTAAAGACCCCAAAGAAAACAAGACAGCTTAGACACCCGAGAGCCCATGTAAAGGGATTTATTGGTGCAGTTTGCAACACGTACAAAATACTATCATCAGATGTTCCCATCAGGATGGCGGAACCATGAATTTAGACTTCGAAACTTAAGGAGCTGAAAAATCTATCTGGAGAATAGAAAATTATCATCTGTGTAACTTTCATTACTTTATTTTTAAACAGATTCTAAGTACAGCCTTAAGTTAGGTCTATTTTGTTTTGTTTGTTTTATGATTGAACTCTTCCACAAAGCTGATAAGTGGTTACATAACACTTTAAACAAAAAAACAGAATTTGAAGAACAGGTATTTACCTATTATTTACACGGAGGCAATTAATCAGAAACTTTCCCTTACCTTTTAACTGTCACATGAGGTCGTCAGGACGTTTTATATGTCAGCCTAGAGCTGTCCAGGGGTGAAAATGTGAAGATGTCTTAATTAATGTTTTTTTCAGTTGTTTTTCCTGATTTTTTTACATGGCCAGTTAACAGGTGAATTTGAAAACAGTCCAGATAAAAGTCAGTTGAGTTTATGTTCTCATGTTTTGTAAAGCTGTTTGTGACAGTGACGGTGTTGATTCAAATCTACCCGTATGGGTGCAGGTGATTTAAGTTGAATCTGCACGACTTCTAGTGAAAACAAGACTACAGTGTTTTGAATGCAGCTTGGGGAGAACAATGGGTATCAGGTTATAACGAGATTATTACCTGGATTACGAAGCGTAGCCATGATTATATCCTTCTGCTTTTCCAACTTGGAACTGAAACATATTGAATCCGGATGTGATCTCAATATGAGATAAATGAAACACATTAATCCCAGGTTTCAATAATTTTTACACTTCCTGCCACGATTCACTTTTTCCATTTTGTTTTGGACTTTTTTTCTTTTTTGGAAGAAGCTTTTGTACTTTTACTTACATTAAAGCTTTATCTACTTTTTCTTTTAATACCTGGGCCTGTGTTTGGGTGCTGAGCGCACATATAGTGACAGCACATCACCACAAACGGCAAAACAACTTTGGCGGCTTTAGAAGAAGCAGTTAACAAAACATGACATATTAGTAACCAACTCAGCCAATTATGTCTCCCCAGAGAGAAGCGATAACATGTTATTGTTCTTCGCAGGTTCGCCGCACCGTTCACAAAGACAGAGCAGACCTTGATCTGCCTCCTTGGCTTATTAAGCAGCATCACCAAAAAAAAAATCCCTTTCTCTTTTCCTCCTGTTCTTTATTTTTCTGGCTCTGCTCCCTTTCTGTCATTTTAATTCAACACAGAACACATCAGCCTCCAGCTTTTATAAGGAGGGAATTATTTTTCGGCTGCTGTACCTGCATGAAGAGAGGAAGCTGCACCTTTAACTTGGTTATGTGTATTCCTTGGTCAAATTAGATTCAGATGAGTTTATAAATCATTTACACATGTTCTTTATTGCTAATTCACAGTAAGAAGGGACTTTTGCATATTGTCTCACATTGCAGCAAAAAAAATACTTGTTTAAGCGCTGTTTTGTGTGCTGTGTTCAGGTTCAGGCATTTTCCATCTGCACTGGCCCACATCCAGAAGGATATGCATGACAAGGAAGGGTATATATACTGCATTCATCATTTAGATAGTTAACATTGTATTACTTCTTGAGCTCCTTGAGTTGTTTACTGTCTCAGGTAGGAGCTTCAGCCGGAGAGTAAGTGTTGGGGCAGCTGTGATTTAAGGAGGGTCGGCCCTCACACACTGAAATCAGGACCGGCCCACCGGGCAAATGTCCAGTATCACAGATTACCAGTCCGAGCACGGCTATTGCTTCTTTCTACAAGTAGAACTGAAAAGTTTGGGCTGCAAATGTAATCATCCCCTTTATTCCTATGCAAAATTGATTAAAACGATTTCCTTTCTAAGTCATACAGTAAGTAAATATACAGTCATCCTGTGTGTCATTTGCCTTAAAGGCAAATATAGCAGTTATATTTAGAAGTTTTTGATAAAAACAGGATAACGCAGGCTGAGGAACACAGCAGATAAATCAGGGGGAAAGTTTAGAAGAGGGTTAAAGCAATAATACTTTACAGAACAGTACTTCAAGCTCTATTCCCAAGATTATGGGAGACCAAGAAAAGACTTTGGTGTCCACTAAAACTAAGGGGTCATTCACTCCAAACATGAATCTGTGGAGTGGAGTGAGGCTTTTACATGTTTTCCCTTTGTAAAGGCACTTTCAGGAGTGAATCAATGGTTGCCGATGGGAAGGAAGCATTTTGATCGCAGTGATTGTTGCAAATTGGGAAATCGCGGTGAATCAGAATGTGGATAGGAAAGTGGGCACATAGCAAAGTGAAATTGCATCATATTAACCAATCAGGAACTGGATGTAGCTGTGAAGAGTGTTGGAGTGTTGCAGAGACAAAGCTTTTTTCAGGAAAAAACTCCCCAGAGATGTGATCCGCCGACCTGCAACGATTCAGCAGCTCCTGGTTATTGGTCCAGGAAAGATAGAAGTACTGCTGGAACAACTACAGCTCCACACAGGTACTGGGTAGAGATGCACCGATTTCTGATTGCTCCACAGCTCTGTCTGCCCGGCAGCGTCCTCAGATCCCCCGCTGTCCTTTCACCTCCAGCAGTTAGCCTCTAGAGCAGAGGTCATGGATTAGCGGACCGCTGTCCGGATCAGGACCCACCTGCTGGCTAATCCTGACCCAACCTGATTTAAAACATTTATAAATTGCCACCTCTTGTCTGGCAGTGTCTAACTTCACTTGCGCGGCTTCTCCTGTTTGTACGGTAAAGCCCTTCAGTGCGTCCGGCACCAGGCTGCACTTGATACAAATGATCCAATGAGCTGCTGTCAGTCTGGGTCGCTGCTGCTGCTACTTTTAGACACAGCAGGCAAACCTGTGGCAAGCCGGGCGATGAGAAAGAAGGAGAAGATGATGGGAAAAAGAGAGCAGAGAAAGTGTGGACTGCTGGAAGAACTGTGGTGAACTGGTGACAGAAAAGTGAAATGGTGCTCAAGGATGACCCTGAGCATTTAGAGGGTGTTTGGCTCAACCTGCTGCTGTGAAGCAGGATTCTCCACCATGAACAGAATCAAAAATAAATATGGATCCAGGCTCAGAATGAGCTCCTTGATATGTGCTTTAGAATGGCTTTGTCTCCATTTAAACCCAGGTTTAAAGCCTTGCAGGGCACCATGAAGCCCACTGCTCTCATTAAGACAGAAAAAAAAAATAGAAAAAATAAAATTTGTCAGTTCAGGTGTTATATAAAATATGTGAACCAGGAAAAATTTTCTATTTTTTTAAATATATTTTTTATTTAAAAAGTCAATGTATAACATGGATACATAAACACGTCGTTTTATTTCAGTGTTAAATTCTGTTTAAAGTATTATAATTAAAAATGTCTCCAGACCTTTACTGGTTGATGATCTTCTTTATTCGGACCCTGCTGTTTTTCAATTGGTTACCTCTGCTCTAGAGTCTAGCATTGGTCAGCTAAAGCCTCTTCCTGCTCATTGTCCTTGACAGGCTTCTCAGCAGTACTGCTGTTCTACTCCTGGTCAACAGTCTCTCTCCCACCTTCAGCGTTCTGTTTCAGCAGCAGAATTATCCAATCTTCTGCCGTGCTTCTTCAGTCCTCCTCAGCATCTATAGCTATCCTTGATCAGCTGTAGCCTCTCCTCACCCTGGCACTGTTTACCATCTGGCTTCTACGATCTACCACTGCGCTTCTTTGCTCTCCTCCTCAGCCCACTCTTCCCAGTGGGCTCCTCCGATCTGATGTGGTTCTTTAGCTCCACAGGGCGGCCCCATCATTCCAGTTATGCTCTCTCTCCTGATGTTCTCATGCTGGTTCTGTCTGACTTCAGAATACTCCCAGAATACTATCTCACCTTACCTCTATTGTCTGGGGCAATCATCTCTGTTTTGCACACTCTGACCAAACAAACATGGACCAAGCGCAGGAGAATATTTGTGAGAGTTCAAATAAAAACTCATCAACAACGCAACGACCAGAGCTCAAATTTGGTTGTCTTCAGGTTTATTGGCCGGTTGCTGGTCGTGGTCCATCACGTGGAAATCGTCTGATTTCAATGCACTGCCGATTGATCAGTGCAAGTCTAGTAATGGCAGAACAGGGAACAAATCTGGAACAGAGAAGAGGAACTGGGAGTGGGTTTGCAGTGAAGTGAGTTGGGTGTAGTTTTAATTGTTGTCCGCATTAATTTTTGGCAAGAGAGGTGCAAAAAGTCAAGCAACCAAGGGTAGGTGAACCATATTGAAAATTTGCCAGTTTAGATGTGATCATTCCTTAACAGGCAATAAGAGGGGGCCATGGTAGCTTTGGAGGAGCTGCTGTGAACCACAGCTCAGGTGGGATGATCTGTTGACGGCACAAATAAAAGTCTAGCTTTTCACTAAAATGAATATGGTTTTAAAAGCAGCCAGAAGAACATCGTAAATGGTCCTGCTTAACAGAAGACGTGTCAGGGTTCCTGTGTGTGGGTTAGTGCCAGTTGTGCATCTGTACTATAGAGGATATTTGTGGAGAACTTGGGTAGCCTACACAGGTGAAAGTAATGTTGATAATCACAGTGCACGGCTTAAAAGAGCACCAGAGCCTTCATTCAGTGCTGGTTTCTTTTGTGTATTGAAGATGTTAGTTTCTTCCTAGTCTCCTGCTTCCCTCGAGTATTTTTCCTGACGTTTATTGGTTTGTTTCAGTATTTTCGCCCCTGTTTCCTCTGGGCTTACATTAAACCATCCAAACTCATCCGTGTCTACTAGTCTCTGCATTTGGGTCGTCAAAACCTCCACCAAACCTGACAAGATGACTGTATGAGAAAACGATCAGTACGGCCATTCCTGGTGTTCGGCATTATTGGAAGGGGAAGTTACTCCATGAGATGGACTGTAACTAAATTAACTAAAAGGTTTTGATTAGAGTGTAGTCCTATCTTACTGTGGACCTGTTAAAGCTCAGACTACAATCTTATTCAGACTATGCAATTGGAAAGGAAATCAGATTTTTCAGAGATACTTTCCTTCAAGCCTCACTGAGCCCAAATTGTTATATATTGCTTTAAGTCTTTGTCACCAATCAATATAATTAAAATCAGAGTTTCCAAACACTTTCATGGCCACAGGTGCATTGAATAAGCACCCAGGGATGATGTGTGTTTCTGCAACCATTTGTGAAAAGATGGGTTTGTCAATAAATGCACAAAATAAGATCAATAGGGACATGGTTTGGTAGAGATGAGCTTGACTGCTCTGCAGAGCCCTGACCTCAATCCAAACCAAAACACCTTTGAGATTGATTGAAGAAGAGACTGAGACTCAGGCCTTATTGTCCAACAGCAATATATGACCTCACAATTCACTTCTGGAAGAATGGACCAAAATTCCCCCAAAAACTGCTCCCTTCCTCTTGGAATGCCTCTGTTATAGCTGCAGAGGGACCAACGTGATCGTAAATCCTGTTGATAAAAAATGGATGTCAAGTTCATATGAGAATCAAGGCAGATGAGTAAATACTTTTGACAGTTATTGTTATCTATCACATGGACGTCCCCGGCCCCCAAACACAAAACATGTGAAACACCTTTCAAAAATGTAAAACATGATTATATTTTTGTAATTCTGACAAGGCCTGAGTTCGAATGTTTGTTGTTCTGGATCATTAAATACCACTTCATTCCTATCATGAAACTTTTACAGACCTGCATCCCGTGTGGTATTAACACTCCATCAATCCTAAACGCTGCTGCTGCTGATTTCTGTGCAGGCAGCTGTTCACAGATGCTTTTCATCACCTTGACACATTGTGAACTTTTAAACTTGAGTTCAGTCAACTCGCTTGCAAATCTCTGATCAAAGAATTCAGAAGGGATTTTAAAGGAGGGTTGGGTCTTATAACCCGAACTGCAGCTTTTTCTTTCCTGTACACAAAAAAACCCTGCATTGTATATCCAACAGCTGCAAGCGTTCAAGCTGCAGATCTGCAGTGGATTCAAAAAGTGCTTAAAGGTCAGATTATCATGGTGCAAAAAAAAAACTAAAGCTGTGATAAATTTTTATGTTACATTTGTCCTGTTAAATTAAACTTAAACTCTCAGAGTGGTAATATATAGAATACAAGGTATATAATAACCTAGTTTAATAGGCATGAATGCTGTAAAGTGTTTTTTTTTATTACCTTTTGATCCAGTTTCATTTATTAACCCTCCTAAAACTCTTTATAGGGCACTCAGACAATTAGCTTTTTACCTTTTTTACTTGACGTGTTAACTTTTTTTTTCACCTTAATTTACAGTAGGTAATATATCATTCAATGGTTCATCTAATTGGTCAACTGCCAAAATAAGAAGTACAGCCATGTAGCAGCATCTTAGCTGAATGGCTGGATATACTGTAGATCTTGTATATCTAGACCTTACTGAGGGACGGGACTCAAAAATGCTAACTTGCCCTATAAATGGTTAAATCTCTATTGGTTATTGCAAATCTAGTTAAACTAAATTGCATCAGTGATGAGGAGGATATAAAACCCATCTAGTGCTTTATTTATTTTTATACACAGCAGATAGTTATCAATATATGGAGGAAATATTGGAGGACTGTAAAGACGTCACAGGAACTGTACGCCTCCCAAGTTCTGACTGAGTTATATGGAAACCATTATTTTATTTAACAACATTTTCTTCAGAATCTATCACAAAAATCTAAAGTGGGAGAAAAATGATCTGAAGCAACCAGTTGAGCAACTCTGTATTTAGTTCTAAAGAAAACGAGGTTTGGTCCAAAGCTAATAGAAACAAGACTCTTTGATGAAAGCATGAAGTTTTACATGCAGTCAGTTTTGACCCCAACTTTCCAAGTACTAAAAATCAAAACAAATTGCAATTTACATTTTCAGCACATAGAGAGAGTGTTGCATTAAAAGTATGGCTGGATCTGCACAAAATAAAAATGTAATAGTCTAAACAGAATACAGAACTAAATCTGATGGACTATGTTGTTGCCTGAAAACGACTTTGGACAAGAGATCTGCTCAGTGTGGGAGATTTCTAGAACATTTCTACTTCATCGACTTACTTTGCACACATACATGCATACTGAAAGATATAAACATATATACCCCTTACACCGCCCTCACCATTCCCTCACAATATGTTGTTTAATATCTGTTTTTTTTTGTTTGTTTTTTTTTGTGCAGAGGTTTTTTTGCAATCTCAGACTGCATCCTGGATAAAGTCTAAAATATTTTTCTGTCCCCTCCTCTTACCAATTGCCTTTTCTTCTTTATATTTTTTTAACTGTAAGGGCATCACCAGTCACAGAACCCCTCCTTGTATAATGTCTATGTTTTTTTTTTGTGTGTCTTTTCTTGGCCAGGCTGTACCGAAACAAATATTGAACCATGTAGAGCAGGGGAATCTTACTGAGCTATGCTGTAGCTCGTTGATGAACACCTACCAAAAAACTGAAACAGGAAAAAGGTTCTTTTGGGGTGAAATCCCAGCCTGTTCTCTTCTGCGTTCCCAGAGTAATCCAGGGTTATTATCTCTGGGTTTCCCTACTTCCTCTATCAGTGTAGAATCATGACTGTCATGTTAATGGAGCCTAGGCAGAAGTTTAACTGAAAAAACTCATCGCTTTCCTAAATCAGCTTTGAACCACACCTACACGAAAGCCAATCGGCATCCAAAGTTCATCTTAAAAGGCCTCCTGTCTGCTCATGTGTGCGGTCAGTGGATGTGCTGTGACTTCATTCAGATGACACCGATTCAACCCACCTCCAGCCCCCTCCTCCACCATCGTAAGCTAAAGCTTCATCAGAGATTCATTCCTCCCCCACTCTTTACTGCTCCCTGTCTCATCTTAATCGAGCCGCAGAAGATCAGCCATGTTGAGCCTTGTTCTGCCAGAGGTCTCTAAGAGCGCTTTTCCTCTCCACTGCTGTTTCATGCTTGCTCATCATGGACAGGTTCTCTCAACCTGTGTTAATCCAAGCTGGGCTTCCATCTTCCAGGTCCCTGAGTGAAGCTTTAGTATCAGCTCACGCAGTCCACTGGATCTCCCCATAAAGCTCAGCAGACCGACCAACGCTAATCCATCTCCACTTACCACCAGTTTCAGGCCTGGGAGGGAACAGCCCTGTTCTTTGCTCCTGTTCATGCATATCTATCAAAATTAAGCGCTATGTTTCCTGCTGAGGTCTGAGCGCCGAAGACTAAGTAATTGTATCAATAAATTTCTTCTAATTGTGTTTGCTCTTCGTGTGAGTTTTTCAAATTGAAATGGTTTTTATATGTTTGTGCAGATAGCCGCCTTTCCTTAATGCCTCTAGGATGAACTGGTGACCTGTCCGGTGTGTAAACAGGTGTGTACTTTTTGGAAACATAAAACAGGAAATCTAAAGAATGAAGCACTAAAATTACTTTGTGGTGTAAAATGTTTCAGAGGAATAGGTCCTCAGATTAAACTGCATGATTAGAAAAAACTAAATACATCATAAAAGAAATAATCCTGGTCTGTTTATCTCAGCATGTCGTCTTATTTGTTTAAACCATCCTTTGCAACGACACGTACTACAATTGGAATTCCAACTTTCAGTATATCGCTGCACCCTATTTTATTATTTTTATTCATTAAAAAAATACCCATAACAGGTACAAGACAAAAACTTTCCCAGTACATCGTGTTTTCAGATTGCTGCTGTAGGCACTTTGTTTACACCAACTGATGCATTTTTAATGAGGAATAATAAACCGGAAAGTCAAACGCCTCGACAAACTGGAGAAAATATTCCTTCAGGGGGGATTTTTTTTTTTCTGTAAGTCCTCAGAAACTTTTTAAGCTACATGAAGCCTGGTCTGAACTTTTGAGAAATCTGTTTAATCAACACAGACCTTGTTGCTGAGGTTTATAAAGCAGGCCAGATGTGGTTACTCCATGTTCTTCCCCAGACTCTCCAGCTCCTAATGCAACATTATGACTGTTATATAAGCCTGCTCGCCTCCACACCTCTGCAGCGGCTTGCTGGGAGCCATTACAGAGATATTAGAAGTATAAATATTTAAATAACAACAAAAAGCCACAGCCTGCTTCGCAGAAAACCAAAAGGTCTTGACTAGGAGATTGTAACAGGCTGTATTTCTTAAATAACAGCTAATTAGTCTCTGCTGCCATTGCAGGTGTTTACTTTTCACTTTCTTAACAGACTGCTCATCCACAGAGAAAAAACAGGAAGAAATTGAAAGAACTACAATTACCAAGCTATCGTGTCACCTCTGTGTATTTAGGCTGCACGTGTACCTTGGACTCTGTAATTAGTTCAGCATGCTAATAACAGGAGCCGGCATCTCTGTTCCCATCTGGAGTCAGAATATATATTTATATGTGTCCAATGGGCTGACTCTGTTGGAGTTGTTTGCTTCTAAAAGAGTGCTTTATTTAAAGGTTTCTTAAGCTTTCAAAAGTCTGGGCTCTAAGAGAAACAGTGTAGGGTGTATTTTTCAAAATAATATAATGATGTAATATGTAATAAACTTTATTCTGCCTTCTGCATCATATTCTTCCCTGGGGAAGGTGATGAACTTGCAGTACCTGGGGAGCATTCTGGGCCTTATGGTCTTGCTTAGGGATCCAGAACGGCCATTTGTTTTTCATCATGGGATCTTGGCACCTCTGCAGGAAGTAAACACCCAGCTCTCCAAAGCCACTGGGCCTCCAATCCTCAAACTCTGTTTTAATAAAAGACTTGACTTATTTTTCACACGTATTAAAAATGGCTGCTTTATTTTAGCTGTTTGACTTTCGGCTGTTGATTATTCTTAAAATCCTGGTTTTGGTTTTGGGTAACTCTTTGGAGTGACAGACACTTCATATCCAAATCGAAGGAGGTTCCAGCCACTTGCTCGGCCACCAAGCATTCAGGGAAGACTGGGTTTTCTAGAATTGTACAGTGACAGGATTATAGCTTTGTAATAAAACCTGATCTGAAATTCTACAAATTAGTTTCCAATTCTTTAAAAACGTATTCTCTATTTTATTGAAAACATTTTAGTGAGACTAAAAATTGCTTTAAGGCTCAATTACCTTTTTACTTGCATTATCTTGTGAGACTTTTACCCCATTAGCTTGTATATTACATTAACAATTGGTTAAATACTATATTTTACTATTAGAATAAAAAAACTGTGATAGTTAAACTGTCTGTTATGATACCAAGACAACCTGCTACAATAATGCTAATCAGGCATCTGCTAAAATGCAAAAATAATAATAATAAAATAGGTTGTCTGCTTTGTAAATGCAAAAGTTATATTTAATTCAATAAAATCATAGTTTTAGCTGCAATGCTCTGCTGAAGATTTGCAACACAAAGGTCCAGTCAAAGTTTTTTATGTTTCAGATCAGATTCAAATATGCATCTTTATAGTTTTCTAATTTGAGTCTGCCAATATCCTATTAATTATAGTTATCATGCAAAGATAAAGTAGATGTGGATTATTTTATTACAGTTTCTATTGTCTGGTAAATTCTGAGGCAGTAATATGATCTGACCTGTAGCCCAGAGTCTGGAGTACTTTAAACAACCTCAGGGTGGTGCTGCAGCTGAAACTATGTGTCCTATTATAATCTTATTTAGAAAATTGACTAATCTTGGAAAAGCAACAAAAAAGTAAATTTTTCTTTTTAAAGAAGTTAAATACATTTCAACAGTGTACTTTTTGTTTTCTCCTTTAGAAGCTTAAAAAAATTCAACAGCCATTGGCCTTTTTATTTCCCTACTTAAACACAGTGATGATAGTGAGTCAATCGATTTGAACTTTTTTTTTTAAATCTCCCTTGACGCTGTTTACCAGGAAAAGAACCGACTCTTTTTAGCAGCCTTTGGCAAAACAAGAAAGATTCAAATCTTTAGTCATCTTTAAAAATTCTGTTGTTTTCCATGAACAACTATGAAATAAGAATTTCAAATGATAAATGAGCAAATGCTACCCAAACAAATTTGGACCATTTATGATCTGTTTATCCTCCATGTGAAATGAATGATTCTGTTTTACTTTCTCAAGTCAGCTTTTCGGTCACACTTATAATCAAAAAATCACTTAAAGATAATCCTCCTGAAAACTTGAAGAAAGCTATTTGACCACTAAAAGTCAAACGTCATTTTCAAATGATGTCTCAGTGAAGAAACTAACAAACACATCCTCTAAAAATCTGTAAACTTCTAAGATTCTGATGATCTTACCTCATGAAAAAAAAATCTTTCTCAGTGTACAGCAATGGACTTTAAAGTGCTAGGAGATTACCTTATAACTGTTTTCAAATTGAAGGCCCACAGTGATCCTTTCAAATAAGCATTTGAACAGCTGTCTATCAGCTAGAATTCTGACCCTCAAAGACCTGTTAGTCTGCCTTCAAAATGTCCACCTCCACTACATTTATTTCCTAAATTAGATGCACCTGTTTGAGGTCAGCTGCATAAAGACACGTGTCCAACCCATCCAAACAATCACTAAGAACCCAACCGCTAACATGGTCAAGACTGTCACTACCTGATCCATCCTGGAAGCACGATCCGTTCTGCGCTATTAGCTCATTTGTGCATCCAGATGGGATCGTCCTTTTTAAAGTGTATTTTTGTGATGTGTATTAGCATTCTTTAGTGAGTTAAGTACAGAAATAAGTAGTTTTAGTACCATAATTACATTATTTATGGACACCCGGATACACTCCTGATCAAAATCTTAAGACAAGTCAAAAAATTGCAAGAATTAGCATTTTGCACTATTGGATCTTAAGAAGGTTCAAAGTAGAGCTTCACAATGTTAAAGGAAAAAAATCAGTGCAAGAGACAAGAACTTTTGAGCAGGGAATTTTCTGAAAACTGCATTTACACTCAAACATTATTTTTTCAGCTTATCAAAAGTTTAAGACCATAGTCTTTAAAAGCCAAAAGCTGTGCAAAAATCTGGATTCCATATCATTTCTGTCAAGTCTTTACACTGTCAAGACCTCCTGATGGCAAAAGCAAAAAAGCTCACTGACTTTGCACGTGGTAGGATTGTTGAGCTGCATAAGCAAGTAAGCCAGCCATTTTGCATTTTTCAAATGATCCTGATGGTTATGGAACACAAAAGTCAAGTGGTAAACCCCAAAAAATTTCACCAGCTCTGAGCCGCAGGATCCGACTGACTGTCTGTCAAGACACAGGACGATCCTCTACCCAAATTAAGGCCATTACTGGTGCTGACTGCAGCCCAATAACCATCAGACGGCATCTGCGAGAGAAGGGCTTCAGAAACAAAAAACGTCTTCAAAGGCCATGTCTTCTTCACTCACCACAAAATAGCCCGTTTGGACTTTGCAAGGGTGCACCAAACATGGGACATTGAAAGGTGGAAGAAAGTTGTCTCCTCTGATGAGAAAATATTTAACCATGATGGTCCTGACCGCTTCCAACGTTACTGGCATGACAAGGAGATCCCACCTGAGATGTTTTTTTACACGGCGCAGTGGTGGGGGCGCCATCATGATTTGGGCTGTGTTTTCCTTCAATGGAACATGGAGCTTCAGGTTGTGCGGGGGCATCAAACAGCAGCTGGCTATGTGGAGATGTTGCAGCGGACATCCCTCATGACTGAAGGCCATCGTCTGTGTGGTAATTATTGGGTTTTTCAACAGGACATGCTGCAGTTCACTATGCCCGCCTGACAAAGGAGTTCTTCCAAGAGAATAACTTCAGTCTTTTGGACAATCCTGCATGCTCCCCGGATCTAAACCCAGTTGGGGATGGATGGCAAAGGAAGTTTACAAAAATGGACATCAGTTCCAGACAGTGGATGCCATTCGTGAAGCCATCTTCGGTTGGGCAACACTTGGAAAACTACATCAAGCATGCTCAAACCATTTGTAAGTCATCAACAATTGGAGCTACTCCACAATGAAGTTTGAGATTTTGTTTGTGATTTCGCTTTTATAGCTATGGTCTTAAACTTTTGATCAACCCGAAAAAAACCTATGTTTGATTGTAAATGTAGTTTTCAATTAATTCCCCGCTCAAAAGTTCTTGTCTCTTACGCTGATTTCGTCTTTTAACATTGTGAAGCTCCACTTAGAACCTTCTTTAGATCAAATAGTGCAAAATGCAAATTCTTGCAATTTTTTGACTGGTCTTAAGATTTTGATCAAGAGTGTATATATCTGTTTGCACATGCACAGGACGGATCGGATAGTGACAAAGACCAAATGGTGTCCCAAGACACTAGAGACTTAATGGTACACCTCCACATGAAGTTTCCTTTAATATTTAGCTCAGTTATTATATTAACAAATACATATACCATTATTGGTTCCAAACCCTTTTCTTCCCTGGATCCCTTTAAAAAATTAATGTAGTGTTGCGCCATGCCATTTTTTGCCCGATACAATACCCGATACCTGGTATGTGCAGTATCGGCCGATACCCATACCATAATAATGTAAAATAATTGCCATCATGGCTTTGTCGAAGGCTGCTGCCTCCTACCTTTGTGAAGCAGGAAAAATCTAATTACAAAAAGTGAATCCAGTAGAACTTTTTTGCCCACCAGGAGATGGTGACAATAGTTGAAGAAAAGTATGGCTCTCTCTCAAAATGGTATCGATGCCCTATTTGTTATTATCATGCCGATACCGCATACTCAACATTTTAGGGCAGTGATCGGGCCCCGTCCAATACTGGTGGAATCGGTGAAACACTAAAAATAATAGACCTTCTTTGTTAGAAGTAAGGGCAAGATTCCTGCTGATATGAATTTGGGGAACAGCTGAATTTTCTAAGAAAAAAAAAAGTTAAAAAATCTTATCAAGTGTTTGATAAAGCATTTAATACTAGATCACCTTCGTGAAGTATTTGGGGTTTGATTACAATTATACTGTGAATACTAGGACAAAAAAGTAAGTAATACAATTATATGAACTTTAAGATTTGCAGACGTTATCACATTGGCTTTCACTGTTCGTTTTTAGGTTGAGACTTGCTCATTTGACAAAAATAAATGACTATTTCTTTGCTGAATCAGTTAATCTGTAATCGACCTCAAGAAAAATTCAAACCTGCAATTAATCTAAAGATTACTTACACCTGGCTTGATATAGACGCACCTGTTGAGCCTGGCATGGCCTTTACGCAACGGAGGAAGCTAATTCAGTAGAGCACTCATGATTGGTCTGCCTTTATCTCTTACCCTGAGATTCTGAATTCAGTCTGAAAATGATGCTTCTGCAGAACTGCACCAGAAGATGCTTTTTCATGAAATTTCCTTTAATACTTAGGTCAGTTATTATATTAACAAGTAATCTTGTTGCGACTCTAAGACTTTTCAATGTGTTTAAGACTCTCTTTTTCAGCCATATTAATGTTTTTTTCTCTTTTACTCTGTTTTTGAAACAGAGATAAAAGGCAGATCTATTATGGTTGTTTTCCTACAGTGCAGGCTGACAGATGAAAAGAGAGCAGACAGATAGGAGAACAAATGAAAAAGGCTTTTACCTCATTTCAGTTACAGAAATCAACAACACGCTGCCCCATTTCCATGTTAAAATATATGAGCAGAGATGGTTACAGACTTTGTTTACCTGAAAAAAAAAATCTCTCTGTCGGTCTTCAGTTTTGGACTCCAGAACTCTGGATAAATTGAAATTAATCATGAAATATCTTACTTATTATGCAACAAAACGAGGGAAATGTGGTGTCGGTCCACTTTTTATAAGATGTAGGAGCCTGGTAAGGACCAGCACGGCCTCATTCTGAGAGCTTAGGACAGCTATGAGACAGTTTTTACCAGCTGCAAGAGAGGTGACAGAGCAAGGAATGTTTGAACTCTGTAATGTTGCAAAAAATATAGGAAAGTAAGATCAACTGAACATCTACAAGTTTGGACTTCAATTTCTTTTGCACTGCGTCAAGAAAACGTGACCCATGTGCCAATAGTGGCTTATTGGAACTTTAGTTGTGGACATGTTTGGTTTGGCAAACAATTAAGCCACTACAATATACAGGTGCTGGTCATAAAATTAGAATATCATGAAACAAGTAGATTGATTTCTTAGGAGATATTCCATTTAAAAAGTGAAACTTGTATATTATATTCATACATTACATACAACTCATATTTGATGTTTATTTTGTTTATGAATTTTGATGACACAAACACACAAATGAAAATTCTAAATTCATCATATCAGAAAATTAGAATATTGCAGTGTTCAAAATTGATGGCCCTGGTGCCACACTCTAATCAGCTAATTAATCCCAAACCACTTCCGTAAAGTTTTGTAATGGTTCTTTCAGTCTAGTTCTATATTCTGCTGGACTTGACAGTTGTCCAAAAGATCTACCATCGTGGTACCTTCCACAAGGAGGGTAAGACACAAAGGTTCACTGGAGGGTTTGCCGTCTGGCAGCTCAGTGTCCAAGCACATTAATAGATGGCGGGAAGGAAAAGATGTGGCTCTAAAAACAGCTGTACAAGCAAGAGAGATAACACGCACCCTGGCAGAGGTCATGTGAAACAAAACCCATGATCAAAATAATGTTTAGGAGGATTCACAACAGAGTTGGCACTTTTTAGCTGGAGTGAATTGGTATAAGAGACCACCAATGCTTACAAGACGTAATGAAAGATTACAATGGTTTCTGCTGTCGCGAGCTCCTTGTGTCAAGCTAATTCTTGAACCATTTGACAGCTGTTAGTGCCTAAACTTATGTCAAGGCTAAATTATTTACAGACTTTATTTATAGGTTAATTGCTGAATTTTGTGTATTTATCTTTTGTTGTTTTATTATTTTTTCTTTCTTTATTATGTAAAACAGGAAGAAATGTGGGCGGTCCACTTTTTTTAATTGTAGGAGCCTGGTAAGGACCAGCAGGCATTTGGGTTAGGGACCCATGGGTTTTTACCAGCGCGAGAGAGGTGACAGAGTAAGGGAATGTTTGAACTCAGGTCAACGCAGCACATACCAGGAAGTTTTTAGACATCTCATGCTTCCCAGCGACCAACTTTTTGAGATGCAGATTATTTTCCAACAGGACTTGGCACCTGCACAAAGCCAAAGCTACCAGTACCTGGGTTGAAGGACCATGGTATCCCTTTGTTCTTTAATTGGCCAGCAAACTCTCTGACCTTAAACCATAGAAAATATCTATGGGTATTGTGAAGAAGAAGATGCAATACACCAGACCCAACACCAGAAGAGCTAAAAGCCACTATTAGAGCAACCTGGGCTACCATAACACCTGAGCAGTGCAAGCACAGACTGATCGACTCCCATGCCACGCCGCATTGCTTTTTTTTCGCAGTAATACAGGCCAAAGGAGGCCCAACTAAATACCGAGTGCTGTACATGCTCATACTTTTCATGTTCATATACCTTTTCAGTTGGCCAACATTTCTATAAATCCTTTGTTTTATTGCTGGTCTTCAGTAATATTCTACTCATGTTTCCATATATGATGAATTTGAGATTTTCATTTGTTGTCATTTGTAATCATCAAAAATTAAACAAAAATAAACATCTGAAATATATGAGTTTGTATGTAATGTATGAATATAATTATACGTTTCAGTTTTTAAATGGAATTACTGAAATCAATCTACTTTTTCATGATATTCTTAATTTTATGACCAGCACCTGTACGTATTAGACATTTTTTTCAAAGGTGCAAATGTTTAAAGATTCCTTTGTCATTGATTATCAGTTTCATTTAAGTCTCACTAAATACATTAATACAGTTAACTTTAAATACTGGCTGAAGAATAAAACCTTGTGCAACACCTAATGAAATGAACAAATTTAATCCAACCATCACACACAGAAAACTAATCTGAACACACAATGCCACATTCCTCATAAAATCATTGCAAAAAACAAACAAAAAAAAGTTATATAGATATACATTATTGCCAAAAGTATTCCTTTAACTGCTTTGACTTTAATTAGGTGATCTATTCTTAAACCAATGGGTTTAGTTTGACATTAGTTCACACTTTACAGCTATAATCTCTTTGACTCTTCTAGGAAGGCCGTCTACAAGGTTTAGAAACATTTGTTTAGGACATTTTTTTCAACTGTTGGATCATAGATTGACGTACAGAAAGGCCTGGCATCAGTCTCGGTGACAACGTTGGGTGGAGGATGGTTGAGGACCCAAATGCAGAGATGGAAGGAGGCAGAGACGAGTTTTTGCTGATTAATGTAGAACCCAAAGGCAACAGAAGGTAAAGTCCAAAAAGAAAATACAGTAAAATTAATAAAACAGGATATGTCAGCAAGGAACGATGAGAATCCAGTAATGAAGAACTGCAGAGGAGGTGTATAAAAGGGGAGCAGAACTGTTACGGCTGCAGGGGGTCTCTGCTTTTTCTTTCAGGGTCCTGGAGGCAGGCCTTCTGCAGGTGTTATGATTTTTCCCCTGATTGGTGCTCTGCTGCTTAAAAGCTGTCATGCTGCAGCAGTCAGGAGGCGTTTTTCCTCCTCTCCCTCTTCAGAACTCCAGTTGGTTTGGTTTGGACTTTATGATTAAGTTTTATTAGGTTTGTTTTGCGTTTGTTTATTTCTAATTGGTTATGGGTTTTGTATTTATCTGTTTTGGCTTCTTATTTCAGGTAATCCTTTTTTAGGTTTTACTTAATATAATTTAATAAATTTCCTTTTTCATCAACTCTGAAAATCCTTGTGTGGTCTCCATTAATGTTACCCCACCTAACAAGCCAGGTGGACGTAACAGAACACATTTTGGGCTTATGAACTGATATGGAGCAGGAAGACCATAGAGGTAACTAGAAGGGAGCAAGAGGAAAGGAGACAGGGACAAGAGGGCAATCGAGAGTAACTCAGAAAATGCAACACACTTATAAAATTATAAATAAGCCAAAGAAATAAACAAAAAAGAATGACATAGATAATTGACAACTCAGCACTCAAAGTCCAAAGGGGAGAACCATAACACTATGCTCTAATTAGGACCAGAGGTGTTCACTTAATCTTAAATAGTATTCAAAGTGAAATGAACTGTCCATTTAGCAAAATTATTTCACTTGGCAAGATATCTTGAATTAAGAATCAAGACATCGGGCGTGTTTCAGAAAGGAGGTTAAGTGAAAACTCTGAGTTTGTTAACCCTGAAATGAGGGAAACTCTGGTTTTTCTGTTTCAGAAAGGGAGGTGGTGTTAAACCTGAGAAAGCAGAGTAAGTCAAGCCCGTTTCTTCAGAAAGAGAGGTAACTTATACTCAGAGTCAGTTACCATGGCAATTTACTCTGTGAACCTAACCTGGTCGGGAGCAGGTTTTCTTCAGAAAATCCAGAGTTTATTTTGGTCTCCTCCCCTTTTTTAAAGAGGAAGTGGTGTTTAAACACCTCATTGATTCTTTGGGGACATACAGTACACTGTAACAAATTGCTGTATAAAAACGGCCAAAACTGAACAGTATCAAACTGTTTCTATTGACAACGGTACTGCACCGTGAAAAACAATGCATTCTGGGCAATTATTACTGTTTTTAATAAAATACTGTAATATACTGTGAGTTGCATTGCAACTCACAACAATATAGTCCCCACCCCAACAAACTATAGGACTACACTTGATAAGATACAGTCGGACTATCCTGATCTATCTCTATATTTGTGCTGCTATAGGCATAGACTTCTGGAGGACATAGGGACCCCTATTTCATCATTCTGCTTTAACTATCTCTATTCTCCCTCTCTGCAGAATCTGTTAATTCAATCTCTGACTTTCTGCTCTCTCTGCTTTTTCTCATAGTAGCTTCACCTCGTCTGATCCTTTTTGCTGTGACTCCATCCCGAAGAGAAATATCAGCTGTGCTGCTTCCATCAACACCTTTGTTAATAGATGTTGGAGACCGGCATGTTTTTCAGTCTAATGCTGTTTCTGACTGTGACTGGCTAGACGTGCCCTCTATATCCTCTCACATGGGAGCTGGCTTGGAGTTCGTTTCTGCCTTGCTGTGTGTTTCCTGGACAGCCCGCCTTTTATAGTTGTTTTTTTGTATCTTCTGCTTCTGTCTCCTTGAACCCCAGTCGGCCTCGGCAGATGGCCAGCTCACCCTGAGCCTCCGGAAGCCCTGCAGGAGGTTTCTTCCTGCCAAAGGGAGTTTTTCCTTCCACTGTCGCTACAAGCATGCTTAGTGTGAGGGGGATTGGTATTTGAGCTCAATGAGTCGATGCAATCAACTGGTTTTCCTTAGATAGAAAAACTTTGAATCAATTTGACTGTATGATCTGATGAACTGTAAAGTGCCTTGAGATGATGTGGTGTGAATTGGCGCTATATAAATAAACTGAATTTAATTGAATTGAACTACCAAGACTTTTCTGGCAAATGCCAAACTCCAGTTTTCTACCAGGTTGCCAGATAAAAAGGTATAATTCATAACTGGAGTCCAGTGACATCATGCTTTACACCACTGCATCCAGCACTATTCATGCCACATATACTAAGGTGACCAGATTCTGAAATCAAATCTGGGGACATTTCCAACTCATAGATAACAAGAAATTCTAAATTAGATCAGGAAAATGGGACAATGATGCCTTCATCCATTTTTACATATTTATTAATAATTAAACAACAAAAATCAAGTGTAAAATCCAGGACTGTGCTTCTCCATACTGTTAGTATTTTCTAAGATTAATGAAATCAACCGATAGTGTTTATTAGTGCCTTCTGTCTTCTTTCCCCTCAATCTTCTTTTCTTTCTAGCTCTCTTCTGACTTCTGTCTGCTCTGTTTAACTCTTTTTAAGTAGATTTTTCTTTCTTCACACTGACTGATCTTTCCATCAGTCTTCCTATTTTCCTCTGCTCTCATTTAATCTTCTTTCTATCAGTCTTCTAATCTTCCTCCTCTACTTTTCTATCAATCTTACACCCATCTAAAACAGAGACTAAATACAATCAAAATCCCTTCCAAACACATTAGTATGTACAATATTAAAACTTACAACAGTTTAAATAAGATTCTTGTTTCACACACCTGTTGGAAGTTGGTAATTTTTAGATGAGATACTGGGGTTATTCAGGTGTAGCAACAAAATCTGTGACCTGTCATACATTTTGACCCAAGAATCTCACCATAGACTTCTTTAGATTTATGTATGAATCCAGTGTAGTTAGGGTTAGTAGATAGCAGACTTGTGAGGAGACTCGGTTACAGCGGACGCTTTTAACACAGTATATGATGGGTCACAGAGGATCATGAATCGGAAAGGGGAAATAACTCATTTTTTCTTCACTTTCACCCGATGTATTGCATCCAACTGCCATGCATGTGGGCATTGTCAGTTTAACTATAGCTCTCTTGGATTTCAATGATGAAGTCCTCTGGAAATCCTAAGTAATTGTTCTTGATTGCAGATGTGTCTAGTAGTTCCCATTGATTTTGCCTGTAAAGAAGGGAGAATGGTACTGCTGGAATATGTCAGGAGTGAGGTGTTACTATTTTTGGGCAAAAATGGCCGCTCCCGGACTCAATGATCGCAAAGAAAACTATTATTTTTATTTTTCTACGCTTAATTCATTAAGCGTAAGTTTTAGGTATTAACCGGACTTTCCTTTAACTAAAAAAAAAACTCATGCATCATACTGCATGTACTCTAGATACAGAAAGAGACACTTTGCAGGACTGAGGCTAGAATATTTAATCGTTGTTATAACTGTACATTTATCTTTAACTATAAGAAAAAATATATATATTTTACAAAAATACAATCGAAATAGTCCGACTTTGCAAATATACTTATCATATTTTCTCTTCAAATTTCTTATTTCATTTAAAGCATCCTTATGATTATGAATTAATCATTTACCTTTTATTGAAAAATGTGAAGTAGCTAATTATCTAAAGGAATGATCATTTATTAATTAGCATTTTTCTGTGCCAATTATGCATTCAAATTGATGCAGTGACACAAATCAGCCACACAATATATATTCAAATAATTTCCTCGCTGGGACTAATTATTTTTTAAATTAGCACATACAAGCCTAATTTGCATGATTCTATTTTGCTGCTTAATATCAGAAATCTCCAAATGTCTTATTTAAACTTATTTTTGTTCAGAAGAAAAACACATTTAATAAGGCAAATTGATAAGTTTGGGTACCGACTGGCAAATCTGATGTGATCAGAGTTAGAGAAGAAATGTCCAATTTTGTTAGAATTCCAGCAAAAAACATAAAGGTTATATATTTTCTTTACGTTGCAAGAAGAAAAAAATATCTGTTTTTGAAATTTCTGCAGACCTCTTAGGAACAAATGGAAGCATGGAGGTTTTATCATCATGATGACTCATTTGTACAAAACTACCAACACATTACATAACATTAACTAAGAAGAATACACCAAAGGTAGGGACACTGACAATACAATTACAGAGTCACCTGACCCCCTCTTATGTTATATGCTCTCCTTATCTTCATCCATTTGCAGCTATTTGCTGCCCAATGTTTGTTGAAGTGGCCTTCTTTAAACCGTAAAATTATTTCTGATGAACAATGCGGTTTTCCTCCCGGTCGCAGCAAACTTGACCAACTCTATACCCTTCATCAGGTGCTTGAGGGTTGGTGAGAGTTCGCCGAACCAGTCCACATGTGTTTTGTGGACCTGGAGAAGGCTTTCGACCGTGTCTCTTATGGTACCATGTGGGGGGTGCTTCAGGAGTATGGGGTCCGGGGCCCTCTGTTAAAGGCTGTCCACTCTCTATATGACCGCAGCAGGAGCTTGGTTCGCATTGTTGGCAGTAAGTCAGACCTGTTCACCGTGCATGTTGATCTCCGCCAGGGCTGCCCTTTGTCACCAGTTCTGTTCATTACATTTATGAACAGAATTTCTAGGTGCAGCCACGGACCTGAGGGTTAGGGAACCTCAGAATATCATCTCTACTGTTTGCAGATGATGATTTCCTGCTGTCCTCATCAAACCAGGACCTCCAACGTGCACTGGGGCAGTTTGCAGCCGGGTGTGGGGCGGCAGGTATGAGGTTCAGCACCTTCAAATCCGAGGCCATGGTTCCCCACAGGAGAACACATGGCACAGAGTGAGGGACGGATGGAGCGTGAGATTGATAGACAGATCTGTGCAGCGTCGGCAGTAATTAGGTCGCTGTACAGGACTGTCGTGATGAAGAGGGAACTGAGTCAGGGGGCAAAGCTCTCGATTTACAAATCGATCTATGTTCCCACCCTCACCTGTGGTCATGAGATCTGGGTATTGACCGAAAGGACAAGATCGCGAATACAAGCGGCAGAGTTGAGTTTCCTTCACAGGGTGGCTGGGCCCACCCTTCCAGATCGGGTGAAGAGGTCATTTACCCGGGAGGAGCTCGGAGTGGAGTCAAAAGGAGCCAGCTGAGGTGGCTGGGACATCTGTTTCGGATGCCTCCTGGTCGCCTCCCTCAGGAGGTGTTCCAGGCATTGTCCCATTGGGAGGAGGCCTTGTGGAAGGCCCAGGACACGCTGGAGGGACTATGTCTCAGAGCTGGCCTGGTGTCGCCTTGGGGTCCCCCCAGAGCAGCTGGAGGAAGTGTATGCAGATGGGCTTGGATGGATGGATGGATGGATGGATGGATGGATGGATGGATGGATGGATGGATGGATGGATGGATGGATGGATGGATGGATGGATGGATGGATGGATGGATGGATGGATGTCTTAGAATTAAGCTTTTTTTTTTAAGTTAGATGGTCCTCATCTAGATATACCTGTATGTCATTTCTATAAATTTTCTGAATTGATTAACAAGTACAGAATAAATAAAAAAAATGCTGTGAGTTCCATACATCCTTCCATTCAACAGTGGTTTTTATTTGAATAATCCTTACAACATATAGACACAAAAGACAGACATTCATGCATGTAAATAATGCCAGCAAAGTGCAATTTAATCTGCTTTTCTTTTACTTTTTTTTTAACTTAGTTTTTTTTTTTTTTTACCTTACTTAACCTAAAGCTGCCATAGTTAGTCTTTCTTAAGTCCAAAACTGCTACAACTGTAAGTTTTCACATCCTCTGCTTCCTCATATCTTATTTGGCTGGGGTCCTGCAACATAACAGCTTTTTCCTGTGTTAATATTTTGCATGAGGGAATGGTGCAGCTTAGTACATAGATGGCATCATAAAAAAAGAGAAAAATATATCTTTATGAGAGCTTTTCTAGTGAGTTCGGGAAGGCAAGTAAGACAAATAATCTAGTTCAGAAAAGTTTGAAGTTCTTTTTTTATTCTTATCCTTAAAGGCAAATGTTTTTGATTCTTATACTTATTTTTCCCATTAGAGCCACTAAAGTAAAACCAGAGACCTTCACTAATGGTTGTATTCTTCAAAAGGATAGTCAGAGGCCTGGTTCCCAAAAATTAATGTTGAAAAAAAGACTTAGAAATCTAAATAAAGAGTTTGTTGTTTTGAGCTTAATTTTCCCAGTAACTTTTTATTTAGCTATTATAACTGAACTATTAAAAAAAAAAAAAAAAAAAAAAAAAAAAAAAAAAAATTTATTATTTTAAAAAAAAATTTTCTATAAAAATTTTTTTTAAAAATTATAATAAAAAAATAAAAAAAAAAAAAAAAAAAAAAAAAAAGAAACAAGTATATATAATATTAAATAACACGTTTATATTTAAATTGTTCTTACATCATTTCTTACACTAATGTCTAATTTATTGTATATTTATGAAAAGTATTAACTCACAGCATGTTCTAAGATTATTTAGGAAATACAGTCTTGATCCTAACAAAGAGCAGGTATGATGTCCTGCATATAACCAGAATGACCAATATAATTAATCTATAACTTCTTTGTCACATATTTTACTTGGCAAAAATATATTTTAGAAATCGAGTCATTGGTTCTTGAAACCAGGCCTTTGACTATCCATTTAAAGATCACAGCTGCCTGTAAAGGTCTGTGATTTTGCTTTAGTGCCTCTAGTGGCAAAGCAACGTATTACAAAAACAAAGAGCAAATTTATCCTTCTTTCCTTTTATATATTCCTTACCTTTTGCACTTTTGTTAATGTGTAAAAAAATCCCTTTCTCTGCAATATCTTCAAAGAGAAATTGTATGCAAAAACACATTATGAGTAAAAACTGTCAGATTCAGAAAGTAATACCAATGTCAAAGATGTCACAACAAAAAAAAGGTAGATTACCCACTGAGAGCAGTTTTTACCAACTACAGTTTTTTACATTTCTTTTGTTAAAGTGTTGCTGTGAGATCTGGGAACTGTTATGGGATCTATATACTCTGAGAGTCGATACACATGTATAACACCATAATGCTACTTATAGGTGCTATTAGTTCCTTGCAGCTTTTACTTGCAGGTAAGGATGTGCAGAAAGAATGCAGGTTTACAGAAACCTTGCATAGAAAAGCACATTCCCAGGCTCAGAGATTAGAAGGAAGGTCAGCATACTTGTATTTTTTTATCAACTGTGTATGCATGTGTGTTTGTGTTTGTATGTAGCCTTAGAGGTCTGGAAATAATTAAGATAAGGGTTGGAGGGAAGGGTGGAGGGTTGGGGGAGGTTTGACATGCATCTCTGCGATATATTTAGCCTGAGGTATTCAGAGGGAGGAGCTTTCCTCTGTTCATTTATTTATATTCTAAGTATATCAGCACCTGAGATAGTTCAGCTGCTTTCAGCAAAACTTGCTGCGAGAAACCGGGCGTGGTAAAGCAAAAGAAGAGTGAGAGAACAAATTCTACAGCCCTGTTCTGCTTGGAGGCAGTTCCAGGGATAGCAGAGGTGGGAGTTGCACGGCAGGGCAGTTATTGACTGATTTGATTTCCTTTACCAGCTGAAACTGAATACTGTGATGAGATAAGCAAGTCTCACTCTGTGCCTATCAGCATACAGATGTTCTGCCATGTAGGATTGTAACCAGCACAACCTAAAGATGCCAGACCACATGAGAAGATGGAGGAGCCAAGAGGAGGAACAAAAGCCAGATACAGTTACATATCGTGGAGAAAGAATGGAGAGAAAGTTGATAATGGAGGCTTTTGCTCCCCTAGAAACACAACTGTCTTCCTTTCAGCTTATCTAATGGATTTTTAACAGGATTTCAGCAGAAGGCATTTATTCGCTGATAACCTGAGGGCCAGTGACAACAAAAAAGAACATCCAAGGGAAATCAAACACTTTTTAATCCCCTCTCCCGGGTCAATTCTATAATATCAGGCCATTTATAACTTCAAATATATACACACCACCACAACTCTATGATACTGATGCTTTTTCAAAAGTAGCTTGAGTAAAATATTTAATGTCTCTGCTTTTTAAACTCTGAAAGTACTAAAAACAGCAACTTTGTAGGAGTTTTTACCCTTCTTAAAACTGTTTGTCATGGCGTCCAGATCCTTAGTGTATTTCATTTTAATAATTCTACAGAAAATTCAAACTAGAAGTGTTTCACACATCCGTATTCAGCCTTTTTTACTCTAATACCATAAACATATCTAGTGTTTGCTGTAGGAAAGCTTTACTTCCTACAGGAGCTGATCAGAGCTGATGGAATGATAGATGGAAGGAGTAAAATACTTGCAGGAAGAAAACCTTCTGGAATAAAAGACTTGAGACCGGGGCGTGGTTCACCTTCCTGCAGCACAGTGGTTTAATCCAAAGCACATTCAAGTGTTATAATGACCTAATCAAAAAAACTGATCTAAATCAAATTGAGAATCTCTCAAAAGTCTAAAATACATATTTACAGCTGGTCTCTGTTTAATCTGAGTGAGTTTTAAGTTTTTGTGCAAAGAAGAATTGATAAAATCTTCAGCCTGTGGATGGAGAGACAAAGCTTCAGAGACTTTCAGCTGTAACTGCAGAGACAGTTGGTTCTTTAAGGTCTTAATTTAATTTTTTAGTTTGCAATTTTATTTTGGTTGATTGCAGACATTATTTTCAATAAAATAAATTAATTAATTATGTTGTTTTAGGGGTTTGAATACTTTTTCAAGTTACTCTAAGCACATAACAGGTGATTCAGTGTTCAATGTTAAGCACTGAAAGGTTAGAACGTGATTCTTATGTATCTTATATCATCAGTTTGATGATGAATGATTATTATGCAAAGAAGAGAATCACAAAAGACTAACAGTTTAGTCATTCAAAACTAACCTATCTGTGAGTACGCTTACTGTAGGAGAAACAGGATTGTTTGATTTCCCAGTTTGAGACCACACACTCACCTGGGAACCGCAGGAAACTGGGAACGTTTCACATCAAGACATCCGCTCACCTCTGGAGGAAGGCAACAGAGGAAACGTGAAACTCAGCCCTTCCTGTTCAGCTCTAAAACAGGATCAGAGCTGCAGATCATATCACATCATGTGTTCCTTATTGTCTCAAGCTCCAAAGGTCAGATAGTGGTCAGTGGTGAAGAACTATCTATCTATCTATCTATCTATCTATCTATCTATCTATCTATCTA
>JAGKQL010002743.1:0-19019 GCA_018398635.1 Cyprinodon brontotheroides | reverse complement strand
ACCACATCCTGGTGATGGCAACCACATACTGGTCATGGCTACCACATTCCTGTTTGTGGCATCCACATCCTGGTCATGGTAACCACATACCTGGTCATGGTAACTACATCCTGGTCATGGTAACCACATACCTGGTCATGGTAACCACATACCTGGTCATGGTAACCACATCCTGGTCATGGTAACCACATCCTGGTCATGGTAACCACATTCCTGGTCATGGCAACCACATCCTGGTCATGGTAACCACATCCTGGTGATGGCAACCACATTCCTGGTCATGGCAACCACATTCCTGGTCATGGCAACCACATCCTGGTCATGGTAACCACATACCTGGTCATGGTAACCACATCCTGGTCATGGTAACCACATCCTGGTCATGGTAACCACATACCTGGTCATGGTAACCACATCCTGGTCATGGTAACCACATCCTGGTCATGGTAAGCAACAGGCTGATATTAGCAGGCAACCGGAGGTTTAACACCTATCCTACCAGAACTGATGAAGCCTCCTGGTTAGGTGTTGAAACGTCTATAAAAGGACTGAACAAAAAACCAGGTAGCCTTTAATTTAAGCCTGATTTGAACATGGATGTTAAGTTGTGTCCCTACAGGTTTCTAGATCTTCCTCTGGTATTTCTTAATGACTGTCAGATGATGTGAGAGCTGGTCCTAAAGTCAGACTGTCAGAGGAAGGTTTTACCCAGAATGCTGTAGTTCATACAGAGGCTGAACACAGTGCTGATTTCTCCTCAGTGGGAATGTAAGGAGGGGGGGATACTTTTTGGTCTTTAAAAGCTCAGAGCAGAGTAGTCTGTGTTTCTGCCTCTCTAACCTGACGATTACCTTAAGGTTACCTCATCCCTATGGGGAATTACACGTCCTCATCTCTGTCTCTGGACACTGAGAGCTGAGATGATCCTCATTAAAGCGTGGGGGCAGAGGGCATGGACTCTGCAGGTTTTCTTGTCCAGACACTGAGAAACTCAATTGGACAAATCCTCTTATAAAGATACGCGCTCCCTTCATCCAGTCCCAGCCTCTGTTCCTGTTAAGGCCTGTCTCGTCCTTCTTACTGCGCCGATCAGGAGCAGGCAGCTGGAAAGTAGGGCAGGCAGAGTGGATGCTTAGAATAAGTGATGAATCTCCATGGCTGAACATTTTTTCAGGGATTTGACAGATGAGGTATGGCGATCACCATCAATATAGTCTCTGTGGCATGAAGATGAAGGGTCAGGTTGGCGTCCCATCAACTACAATAATTGAACTGTCGAATAAACTGCATACTCCTCTTCTCGTACTCTTCCACCTCTTTCATGAAATTTTCATCAGCAAAGGCAGGCGGTTATTTGCCGTCTTCATTTCCTCAGCTGACTGAGATTCTGCTGAGGACTCAGCTGACAGAGCAGCTGATCTACAGGCATGTTTTTATTAAAGGGAGGCTCCAGGAGGAGCAGTTCAGAGGGGATCAAGGTGTCTGACCTTTAAATGTGAGCGAGCTGAACATGCTGGAGGTATCTGTCCCGTTCTGCCATTTAAAGCTACGCTGTCTTTGCCTCGTTCTGATCCCAGATCTGCAGCTGTTGCTCTGCTAGATCAGATTATTCTGAGAGCAATTCAAAACGATAACCCTAACTGTTTTATTCATCATATTGTAGATTACAAATTAATGTGCTCAATGTTTCAAAGTGGAAAAGTTGTTTTTTTGACATAGTAACCATTTTGGAATATAGTAATCGTAATAATCAATATAGTGTATTGATTCCATGGGTTTGAATGGTTATATTAAGATCATTTATTAAAACTGATTCATAGGAAACAGAATTGATAAAAATTCAAACCAAACTCATCTACTTGCTTATTGGGCTTCTACTAGTTAATGATTTTAATTACCAATTGGCAGAGGTGTGGAGCTGTATAGGGAGCAGTGCTGTTGCTTTGCAGCAAGAAGGTTCTGGGTTCAATTCCTGGCCTGGGGTCTTTCTGGTTTGCATGTTCTCCCCGTGCAGCGTGGGTTCTCTCCAGGTACTCCTGCTTGCTCCCAAAATCCAAAAAGGTTAATTGGCTTCTCTCAGAGCAAGCAAATACTTTGTTACCTTATTTTATGGCAGGGAAGAGGATTCTGTGGTGGAAGAAATTACCAAGTTTGTTTATTTTTTAATTGTGTGCATGCGTCAGTGCCCCCTCCATCGCAAAAGGAAACGCTTCTGCTGGTAATTTAGCGCTTCACCTAGAGAGGCAGCAAAGTAAAGGAAATCTCCATAAGAAGAAGAAGAGCTCTCTGCTAGTGTAATCACTGTAGGTTATATTTTGATAGTGTGTTCTCGCTGCTGCTGCCAAAACTTAAAACCGCCTCTTCTCGAACTACCTGCCTGTAGCTAGTAGATACAGCTAGGCTACCAACAGAGAATGCAGGCCTCACATCCTTTGTTGTCAATGTTTACACCTTTTCCACTGTACATGTTTCATAAATTAAAAAATAAAGGACTTATTACAGATTTAAATGTTATTTACCCATCCAGCAGAAGTTTGAGACCAAAGTTTGAGACCCTTTTGCTCCTTCAGGGAACGCCATCTCTGTAAACTCACTTAGCTCCGTTTGCTCCCACTTCCTCTTCTCTTTTCAACTACTTTCCTGTTAGGTTTGTCAGGAATCTTTTCAGCCATTGATGCTCCAGTTTACAGAAAAGACTGAACAAATAGGTAGGGAAAAAAAGCTGCAGCAGTAAACAAGCTTAGCAGTACTTTGTGCTGCTTTGGGGTAATGGTGGACCGCTAGCCAAACAGCGTATGAGTTACGCTTGGAGTCTACGTAAATAACGTCATGGCGGCACTTACGCAAAATGTTTGATTAACAAACAAGTAGCCAAACTGCTTTCGACAGTAGGGAAAGTGGACTGGCTAATGTTTGTAGACCCCACCACGGCCAGAGTTTATGGGTTTTAAGGACCTATATGTAGAAATGTTGGATATGTATACTTTACTGGATCCATCCATCTATCTACGGGTGGGAGGTGGGTCCACCCTTGACACGTCTCCAGTCCATCGCAGGGCAACACAGAGACAAATAGAACAACCATTTACACACACTGACACCTAAGGAGAATTTAGAGAAGCCAGTTAACCTAACAGTTTTGGACTGTGAGAGGAAGCCGGAGAGAAGCCACACATGCTCAGGGACAGTGGTGTCAAAAGTACACACATTTGTTACTTAAGTAGAAGTATAGATACTGCAGTTTAAAAACACTCTGGTAAAAGTAGAAGTATCAACCTGACCTCTTTACTCAAGTAAAAGTGAAAAAGTATGTGCTCCAAAAACTACTTAAAGTATAAAAGTATAAAGTAACCTTTAAGAAAAAGGCCAGATGCCACTATATGAATTAAAAGCTAAATTTTTTGTCTATTTCAAAAAATTCTTTGAGATAGGGCCAAGGATGAGGGAGGTCTTGTTGGTCTCTGTCTCCATCTGCCGATACGCTCTCACCTGTGTCCGACCTTTCAGACATTTAGACATGTTTTTCTGAATCCCACACTGTAGCATGGCATAGACAATTCACGTTAGCAGTTTGAAGAAAACCTGCTTGCTTCTGATGATTTCCTTTAACTAACCAATGAGTGTTTGCGTTTTACGACTCATCCAATTACACTAGTTTTCACTAGATGTGGATGGCACCAATGATCTGCATTGGATGGAGCACGTGACGTGAAATATATATTTAGAAACATTAAAAAATCGGGCGGTACTCTAATAGAGAAAAATCATCAACCAGTAAATGTCCTGAGACATTTTAAAGATCTGCTTACGTGAAATTAACACTGAAATAAATGACGTATTTATGCATTCATGTTATACACTGAATTTTTTGATTAAAAAAAAATATATATAGAAATTGCCGCAAATTGCATTCTTGTGCTATTGCATATAACCGTATTCCTGTATATCCATCAAAGGTTAAAGCGATCAGTTCATCAAATGCTAATTCTGCTTGTAAAACAATGACAAGTGCTAATTGTCGCTAAGTTCGATCTGAAGCCTCATTTGGAGCTTTTAAACAGGCTTTTGAAAACTTTGATAATTTTCTGCTGTAATATTATAGAATTTTGAATAAAAAGCTAGCAGATGTGCATAATCAAAAGAATAAATAGAAATACAATTATAGAGCATTCAATATTTTAAGAAAGCCCACAATGTTTCTGAGTAAATACATTGTTGTATGAGTTACGTTCTGTTTTGTCTCTTTCCCTTGTAAGTATAAAATGTCCCATGCTCCTGAATGCACCATAGCTGTCTGGCGGGCGAATACATCACACTGGTTCTGTGTTGTAGATGCGGTTTGATTTTCCGCTTAAGACAAAGCTTGCGTTTCAAACCACGCCGCATCACCGCTATTGTTGTGTGTGAATAACAAGAGACTACAACAAATACATTAGCTTTACCTCGGACAAAATCTCTGGATTTTATGTTGTTCATAACATCGCAGTCCGCTAATCCGTGACCTGTGCTTTAAACTGAAGCCAAGAGTAACGAGTAACGTTTGTTTTAAAAATGTAAGGAATAGAAAGTACAGATACTTGTGTGAAAATGTAATGAGTAGAAGTCAAAAGTAGGAGGAAAAATAAGTAATTGAGTAGCAAGTATAGAAACCTAAAAGTAAAGAATTTAGTACAGTAACGGGTATATTTGTACTTCAAGCATTTGACACTCTGTGCTCAGGGAGCATGCAGACTCAATGCAGAAAGACCCCGGGCCAGAATCAAACTCTGAATTGTCTGGGCAGCAGTGCCAGCCACTGCAGCATGAGCAGCCCTAATGAAAATACATTTTAACAAAGTTAATTAGCTTTCTTTAATTTGGGAGCATTATTTTGTTTTGAAATGAGTTATTAGTCAAAAGAGCCTATGTTTCTTAAATTTTTTTAGTTGAGTGTTGAAGAGACGATCTAATCCTTTCCTGTTTTAAACAATACATGAGGTCACATACCCACTACCTGTGAGTTGGAGGAGCTGCACCCTTCCACCTGGTCTGAACTGTGCGCCTCGCTAACAGTGAGCAGAATGCCATGCCTGTTGTTTAGAGGCTGGTGACGGTGACCCCTCACTACTTAAACCATAAAGAGCTAAGAGAGGGCCGGCTGGTACCACCAATAAAGCCAACCCGACATCATACGGAAAACATCTGTCCAGAACTGACCTAGAGTGGGACCAGTACAGATGGACCAATGTGGCTACAGCAGTGTAACATTTATGGCAGTAATGGGGGACTCCTGGATAGAAACCAGAGAGTGGAGAGATGAGCTATATGCTCGACTTTGAACTGGATGAGACAATGGCAGCACAGAGAGATGTTATATTCAGCAGTATAGAGTATATAGAGTCCCATGTCTCATCCATTATAGTCATATTCAGGTCTTCTTCCCATGAAGGTTTAAGTTTATGTGAAGAGGTCTGTTTCAAAGTCAACATTTTATTATAAAGCCATGAAACCAGCCCTTTATGAGACTAGGATGGTTTCCTCCAGTGGCGGCTGGTGAAAAATATTTTTGGTGGGGCTGATATAGCCTAGTGTATGTCTCCAACTAATCCAGAATAAGAATTCAAATAAACAATTGACAATAAATACAATTTAACAGTAATGATTTAATTCACTATATAATAACATAACAGTGATGATTTTGGTCACAATAACTATACATGAAATTTTCCTATCCTACAACAGGGATGTTGTTCTGCAAACGGTAGATAAATAAGGATCTCACCGCATTTGGTGGAAGCTGCATCTCGCTCATATGTTCTCATCTTCCCTCTAATTCATCCGGTAGCTACAAAAGATTGGGTGCAGAAGTCTGTTGTAAAGCTTAGAGTATTTTCAGAGCCCCAAAGACCATAAAGTTCTGAGACGCTTGATTGGCCATATTAAATTATTAAATTGACTGTGCCAATGTAGTATACATATGATTGTGGTGTGATCTTCTGCACATGTCAGTTCGACTGTGAGCCCCAGAACAGAGACGGTAGGAGTCTGTCTGTGTGGAAATCCACAAAATGAATGACAGTATAAAGTGGGAAATGTAGTTTATATAATTTGTTTTGTTTATAGGTCACCATACACATTCCCAGAGAGTAAAACTGACATTTATGAGTTAAATCGTAAAAATATATTTTACGCTTATCTCTTCTATCAGGGAGTGGCGGTGCCCCAGCTTCCCTATGGGCCGGCCGCCACGGAGACAGAGAGACTGAGCCTGAAAGCTGAGACTGGATGAAGCTTCTGGTTTTCAAATATCTATAAAAAATGGAACTTATGTAAACCATATTTATTGATAAGTTCCTCGAAGGATGCAAAGTTCTCTCTCTCTCTTCTATATAAATAGATCTCTACTTTCTGCTCCTTAGATTTTGAAAATAGACTCATTAGTTTTGTTTTTGTTTAATCTCATTTTCATGATGGCTTGATGATATTTAAAAAAATAAAAAGCATCTAAATAATTAGTTTCATCCAGACAATTAATTTCTTTCAACCAGTCAGCCAGCCAGCCACCCAGCCAGCCAGCCACCCAGCCAGTCAGCACCTTGCTTCGTTCTCCAGGAGATAATAAACTATCAGTAGCTGCTGCTCCTCCTTCCACTGGGAGATGCTGCTGGGAGCCACTCTGTTATTTTTCTGTTTTTATCATTTCTACCTGAAACATTTTCTGCGTCTTTCAGCCTGTTTCTAGCCTGGCTTAGCAATGATGAGCTAATAGCTGTTAGCAACACTTTCACATGTGAGATTCTTTCTCTGGTGACCATGAGCTAAATGCTCGGATAAAGACGGACTGAGAAAGATGAGATGTCAGTTTGCTGGAAGGCCAAAGCTGCAGAGAGAGGATGGAGCTCCTGTGGTTAGAGCATAATGACCAAAGCAGCGCAGCAGAGAGTCCGTCTCCAATCAGAGGCTTCATTTAGCGTCTCATCCAGTGAGGAGTTAAAAAGAAAACAGACTGAATAAAAACTGATTGTAACAGAAAGTCAGTCAGACCGCAGGGCTCCACTTCTGATCGGCACTCAGATGATTACAGGTTATACTGATGTTTAATCTATTATCCACCTTAACTTCATGTCTGGAATATTTAAAAAACTCATTAGTAAAGATTATAAAAGCAAAGATTTATACTTTACATTTCTGAATGATTAGAAATATAAAGAATTAAAGATTTAAAGTGATTTATTTTCCCCTCAGACTAATGAGGGAGCCGATCAGACCACATTAGAATATCCTGACTTTTTCCTGACAAACACTGAAATCTGCAGCAATTCGGATCAACAAATGATCGTCTGCTTTCCCTAATGAAAAGGTTCTCCATATTTCTCCTTATCGTTGTTTATAAAATGTTGTTTTTCACATGAACATCAGGAATGTTGTTGATTGGCTGGTCTTTCTGGGAGAAGCTGGACGATCAGCTGAGCTGTTTCAGTCCATGGTGACGTCATGTGGAGCAACCTGTCAGTGAGGCTGGTTTATGTTCCTGACGTTCCCAGCATTCCTCCGATGTTCTCCGTGTCTGAGCTCCTGCAGCTGATCTATCTGAGCTTTCTGAGGAGGTAGAGAAGAAGAATGCCGTCTCATCTCCACTGATGGCACACATGCTTTCCCTCTAATCCTTCAGGCACTCAATTTGCAGGCAGCGAAGTGTGAAGCTCTGTAATGATGGGTTATTGACCCATTCACTGTTTGGCAACAAGCGTAGAAGTAAAGCCAATAGATAGTTCCTGTTGTTCCATGCGGTATTCAGAAGGTGCTGATCTGCTGCTGAGGGTAACGTTGATGAAATGGATCATTTTGTTTCCTAATAACGACACTGTTAATGTTTCAGTGGTGAAGGTCAACAGATCCAGCCCAGTGTTTCTAATTCAGTCGACTCCAACGTACCCGTCGTCCCTCTGAGACGCGTTTCCTCATCAGCCACCATGAGCTTATCTTATTAAGCAGCATCATTTTGAAATGGTTTTAGTTTTAAGTGACTGAAAGAGACTGTAAAGATATTAGATTGAAGAAATGAGGGCTAAGCGCGGCGCACCGTTCATAGACTGACATGGAGAGGAGTTTCATCAGTCGATCGGTTCCTTCAGAAAGAAACACAGAGGACAAGTCAAACATATTTACTCTGGACTGAAGCCATTATTGGTGTATAAAAGCATGATTTACATCAGATCCTGGTTTCTTTCTGTTCTCCTCTTTCAGGGAAACACAGAGACAAACAATCATTCACACTCACACCTAAGGAGAATTTAGAGAAGCCAATTAACCTAACAGTCATGTTTTTGGTCTGTGGGAGGAAGCTGGAGTACCCGGAGAGAACCCACGCATGTTCAGGGAGAACATGCAAACTCCATGCAGAAAGACCCCAGGCCAGGAATCAAACCCGGGACATTTTTGCTACAAGGCAGCACTGCTACCCACTGCTCCACTGAGCAGCCCTCTTACTGAATCCTCTGTCCTCCATTTTCTTCCCTCTGCTCTGCCTCCTTCTGCTGTTTATCTGTCCTGGAAAACCTCAGGGTCCTCTCTGCGATTCCCTGCAGCTTCCTCAGCTCCCTGTAAGGGACAGGAAAAGATCGCTGTGATGTCATTGTGATATTGATGGAACCTGGGGGGGCGTGGCCTTAGCGTCCTCCATGCGTCTGTGGATCCTGGAAAGACTAACCTGGAAATCTGTGTTTACCAGACGACAGACTTAGGGGCCGTTAGGCCTAGACTCATTCAGGCAATATGAACCCCTATCAGAGGGGCAACAGTCAGCGCCACCCCCCTAACAAGAAAAAAAAAACATGCCCTCAAAAAAAGTAACAAAAGTTCCCAGTAATGTTTTCTGGGAAATCATTTACATTTTTTTTTATGCCCAATAATCCACTCCCTCTTTTTACTAATTTGATATTTTTTAGGACTCACAAAGTGTCCTCATCCAGGCCATGAAGTTGGCGTAGTTGGACACCAAAGTAACCACCACAGCGTTCAAGGTTTGGTCTTGTAGATCACAGAGACGTGAGGTTCAAATAAACCAAAACATTACTAGTTAGAAATTAAAATTATTGTGGCATACAGCTCATGAAAAATGAGATAGGAATTTGGGGTTTTCATGAGCTGTATGCTACAATCATCCGTATTAAGAAAATAAAAGACCCTAAATATTTTAGTTAGTGTGCAATGAATCTAAAATATATGAATGTTCAAGTTTGATCATTACATTATGGAAAATAATGAGCTTTATCAAAATATGCTAATATTTTGAGAAGGACCTAATATATAAGAACGAAATACAACCAGAAAACACACAAAATAGAAATCACAGAAAAACTTGGAATCAAAGTGAAACTGAAAACTCAAAACAGAACCAAAAAGTGCAGGATTGGGACTTACAGTCTGATATACAGAAACATTAGGAAGATTATTTAGTCACAGAAAGTCAAATCAAACTTTAATCACAGCTGTTCCACTCTTCACCATTCCCGCTTTAACGATCCTGGCCCCACCTGTTTGCAGCCATGAGCATGGACTCTGTAGACGAACATACTTGGCGAAAACATGGAGAGGAAACACAGTGAGGGTTTGAGAAGCTTGTGATGATCCTGAACGTTCCTTCAATGGAAGAGATAATAATAATTCAATCATTTAGCAGCTTCCAGTAACAGATAACCTATATAGTCGATGGGAATGTGCAGTGATGAGAGACTGGTTATGGGGGCAGTTAGCTGCCAGATATCCCACAATGCTTCAGTTTTTAAAGGTGAAACTTTCCCTGAAATCAAACTGCAGATTTATTGAACTACCGTCTCCTGAGGAAGGATTGGTTCCAGCGTGTTTTCTGTGTTCAGAGGGACCCGATCGTTAACAGAGGACAGTGCACCCGTCCATCTGTCCAAAGGTGTATTTTTTATCTTATGGAATGGTTGCACAGTGAGACATGGTTTCATTGAAGATGACTGCTTGGGGTGTCCTGCAGTTCCTGAGCTTTTTCAGTAACATAAGAGGGATCTGAATGTGTGGCTGAATTTTTTTAAACATCTCCAATGCTTCACTAGCGTTATCTTTGCTCTCACTGTGGACGTTTGTGAGGCTGTGACTCCAGAGTTTGAACAGGACTCTTCCTGCAGCAGCTCACAGGAAGCCGCGAGGCTCTACGCCCAGACGCCATGTTGGGGTTAAGCTTTCAGCTCTGATCTCTGACAGCATCCAGCATCACCCTCCAACCACCACCCAACCACAGAGGGGGTCCAACACATCACCACACACAGGGACAGGGTCTCCTCTTCGCCGATGTATAAAAGGACAATTCTAGTTTTTATGGAAACTGGTCCTTTCATTTCCGTCTCCTCAGTGATGCTGGAGGCGGCGGTCTATGTAGGAGTTCGAAGCGTCCTGGAGGGGACGTTCAAAGCTCAGATGTCACTCTAGGACCCTAAGTAAACCCTTCAGAATAATTAAAATGTATATGAATGGGTGTCATCATTTTGGATTAACTATATTATAAAGTCTACTATCGAGTAACCCAGTGCAGAAATCCGTTCGATTAGACATGTAAGAACATCAGAACATCCCACTGTCGCTTCTCTGGTCGCTCTTCATCCTTTTGTTCTTTGGTTTTGGCTTTTTCTGCTCATTTTGAGGACTGGATAATAAAACGATCTGATCAATCTGTCAGGATTATAACATCAATTATATAATTATTTTTAGTAATCTAGTGAAGGATGTAACATCTCTAATTTGAATTAGGATAAAGGCTGAGTACTTTAATAAAAAACATGAAACTCATTTGTATTAATACTGTTTCTCTGGGTTTCCTGATCCATGCTACTCCGTCCTCACCGGGGGAGTCAGGCACTGCACCTCCTGATGACTTTCTGATTTCCAAACAGTTGTTATTTTGACTCAGCCTCTGCTGGCCTACAGGGGGACATGCTCACATGTTCAATGGAATTAGACTTTCCTCATCTGCAAGATGCAACCAGTAAGAAGGAGCAGAAGATTCAGCCTCAGAGGTTGGAGGAAACGTCTCTGTTCAGCCCCATAGCTGAAGGAAATCCTCTGCAAAGCAACAGAAGGAGCTTTTTCTGAATGCATGGTGTGAAATCCCCCCCACCCACCCCCCGGATGTGAGGCATGATGGTACCTCATTTCAAAGACTAAAACAACCAGAAAATATCTGCAATACTGAGAGAAAAAAACAGCGAATGGGTCAGATGTCAGCTTGAGCTGCTTTAGTTCTGTATTGATTGGAGAGAAGCTGCTCATAACTTCATATGTTTAATTGAGAACCAGCGTGACCTTGTCTGCTTTACATGCAGGAGAGATAAACAGAGAATATAACAATCCAAGGCTGTGGGAAAAATCAGCATTCAGCTCCAGGGGGATGTTTAGAGAAAGGCACAGAGGTCATCCTCCACTATTGTGTGAGGTGTTAAAGGGAGATGTAATGTTCATGTGGCCACTGAGCTCTGACAGACTTAGTTGTGGAAGCCACAGCCATATGTCTCACTCAGATCTGAAAATAAAAAGGTGTCTCATCCATATCTGTTGGGAGCAAACAAACAGCATTCTGTCTGAGTGGCTGCTTCCTTCACAGGTTTCTCTTTGCCATCTGTTTTTCACATTAAGTATAATATAATGATTGAACTTTATTGATCTCACAATGGAGAAATTTACCTCTGCATTTAACCCCTCCACTTGGGGAGCAGTGGGCTGCCATTGTGCGGTCCCCGGGGAGCAGTGTGGGGTTAAGGGTCTTGCTCAGGGACCCAGTGTCAGCTTGGGGTACTGAGGCTTGAACTCAGAACCTCAGCATTCCAAACTCTATTCCCAAACCACTAGGCTGCTGCTCCCCGTCAAAGTGGACAGCTCTGTTCCTGGCTGGTCCTTGGCTGGTCCTTGTGGTTGGTTCTGGCTGGCTCCCCTGATTTGTCCTTGGTTAACTCTTGCTGGTTGGGCTGGTGGCCTGGTCCTTGGCTGGTCCTGGCGCAGTCCTGGCTACAGTCCTTGGATTGGTCCTTTCCGTCCCCGGCTGATCCTTGGTTGGTCCTCTGCTGGTTCTGGCTGGTCCTTGCTGGTCCTGGATGGGATTTCTGATGTTTGGTCATGGCACTGGTCTTTTTGCTGGTGCGGTAGCACAGTCTCTGGGCTGGTGCTCTTGCTGGGTCCTTGTGGCTTGGTCTCTGGCTGGTCTGCTGGCTGGTCTCTGCTGGTCTCTTGGCTGGTCTCTTTGGTCTGGCTGGTCTTGCTGGTCTCTGTTGGTCTCTGGCTGGTCTCTGCTGGTCCTTGCTGGGCTCTGGGCTGGTCTCCTGGCTGGTCTCTTGGCTGGTCCTGGCTGGTCTCTGGCTGGTCCTTGCTGGTCCTTGGCTGGTCTCTGGCTGGTCTCTGGCTGGTCTCTTGCTGGTCTCTGGGCTGGTCTCTGCTGGTCCTGGCTGGTCCTTGGCTGGTCTCTGGTTGGTCCTTGGCTGGTCCTGGCTGGTCCTTGGCTGGCTCCTTGACTGGTCCTGGCTGGTCCTGGTTGGTCCTGGCTGGTCCTTGCTGGTCCTTGGCTGGTCCTTGCTGGTCCTGCTGGTCCTTACAATCTGGTCCTTGGCATGGGTCCCTTGGCTGGTCCTGCTGGTCCGGACTGGCCATCCTTGACTGGTCTCACAGCTGGTCTCTTGCTGGTCCTCTGCTTGGTCCTGGCTGGTCCTTGGTTGGTCTCTGCTGGTTGGCTGGCTCCTTGCTGGTCTTTCGGCTGGTCCTTGGCTGGTCCTCTGCTAGTCTCTGCTGGTCCTTCTTGGCTGGCTGGTCCCTGCTGGTCCCTGGCTGGGCTCTCAATGGTCCTTTTCCTGGGCTAGCTGTCCTTGGCTGGTCCTTGACTGGTCCTGGCTGGTCCTTGGCTGGGGTCCTTGGCTGGTCCTGGCTGGTCCTTGCTGGTCCCTTATTGTCCTTGTTGGGTCTTTGCTGGTCCTCTGGCTGGTCCTGTCCTGGTTGGTCCTGGTTGGTCCTTGCCTGGTTCTCTTTGGTTGGTTCTTGGCTGGTCCTTGGCTGCCTCTTGGCTTGTCCTCTGGCTGGTCCTTGGCTGGTTCTTGGCTGGTCCTTCTGGCTGGTCTTTGGCTGGTCCTTGGGTGGTCCTTGACTGGTCCTTGGCTGGTCGCTGGTCCTGGCTGGTCCTGCTGGTCCTGCTGGTCCTCGGCTGGTCCCCTACAATTCCTTTTTAAATGTCAACCTTTGTACTAAAATATTCTTTCCATCCTGATTTGTGGACATTAATATTTAAAGAGAAGCTCCATCTCCTGGTCAGACCCTATAATTCAGTAAAAGGGTGGAGCCAGAGTAAAAACATATTGAAGCAGGGGTCACCCAGTGGCTGGAAGCAGGGATTTCATGGGAGTTGGGATGGAGGGCTGCCATTCCCGGCATCACTACCCCTCAGCAGTGGTATCCTGACTGAGGCCACTCAGCCTGACATACACCCTCGACCTCAGAAACAAGCATTACAGAGGGTTCTAATGATATTGAAACCTGTTGCCAAAACACCGAACTGCAGCACATGTCTGCTTGTTCTTGCAGCACTTGAGAATTCTTTTGTTTTTCTTTTAGTTTTTTGAAAATTTTGAGTTTCTATTGGTGTCTGCGTTTGGCTGGAGGCCTGTGTTGGTACCAGATCTGCTCGGACCCTGTGAATGCCATTTATGTTACACTCTGTGATTGGCTAAACGTTGCCTCAATCACATAAAACATGGTGGCTGTTCCGGACAATGCTGATATAGGGTGACCAAACGTCCGTATTTCCCGGGACATATCCGTATTTCACGTCCTGTCCCGGGCGTCCCGGGTTTTTAAAAAAAAATTAGGAAATGTCCTGATTTCACTGCGCACGACGCTCCGTGTGACGTAATCCCAGAGCCGTGTCAGTGCAGGCCGCCCTGTTCTTAATCAGAGGCTCTGTTCGAAAACCTGGGCTGCATCCTCCAAGGACGCGGTCTACCTAGACTGGATCCTTCCAAGTCCTTGAAAATAAGGAGGCCAGAAGAGTTTTGGCTGTAAATTCTAACAGGTCCACCCTTCGGCGGGTTTTACCGGCGTATGCTCTGTTGCTTAGCAACCGTGAAAGTTGACACACAAAGCAGGAAAAGAATGAATACCGAGGTTTTCAAAACTGTTTGTTTATTTATTTATTTTTTTAAAAGTTAAAGTGAACAAAGACTACACTCACAAGAATCCAGAGTGGAATAAATGTTCCAACCACCGGGAGCAGGAACAGATCAAATCAAATGTAATGATAGAAACCTTAGTCAGTTAAATAACCTGCTGCTGTCATTCTGCACATCTCTGATGCTGCTGCTATTTTCAAATATCCATTACTGTAAAAATGTCCATAGCTGCATATTGGTTATTAATTCTCCAGTTTTATATTGTTAAAACACTTTACAGAATTTTATTGTTTATATTTTAACTCTTCCCTATTATGTTATTCTTAGACATTTTTCTAAGGTCCTCATTTGTGTGACCATTTTCAATAATCTTTCTGCTGCTATAAATTTGCCCATTGTGGGACAATAAAGGGATTTTCTATTCTATTCTATAAAAGGGGTAGAAATATATAAGTAAATCTAAACAATGTATTTATAAAAATATATCTGCAAAATCTCTAATATTCAACAACAAAAAATACTTAGTTAAGCATATTGTGCAAAACAGCAATAAAAATATTAAACTCCTATCAGATTTATAGTCCCCACCCTGCAGATATATTAGAATCTGTCCTTAAATTACAGCCAAACTCATTTACACAGTAACAGATAAAAACCTTTAGATAAACCAAACATTACCGCCACATATGTGACTCTATAACCATTAAAACAACTATTTTCATTCATTTCAGACGGAACTATTCACTGACTGGATTATATTAAACTGAACTTCCAATTTTCACCACTGTTCGGCGCCAAGTAACCTTTCCTCTGATCAGGGAGCAAATCCCGATGATGAGACATTCGTTCTTTCGATCAACCCCCCCACCCAACCCAACCCACCCCCCTGCTCCAAGGTGTCCTGGTTTTCCCAAATGAAAATATGGTCACCCTAGCTGATAACATAATGTAATTTATAAATGGGAATATCATAAGCCAACCCAGTTAAAACAAAGTGAAATTTGTTTTACCAATGAAAATATTTTCTAGTTAAACAAATCTATGGCCACAGGCTTTTACATGTAGACAAACACTTCTTAACTGAATAGCTCATCTAACTTTCATTGCGTCTAACTAATAATCTAATTTCAATTTGCTCTTATCTTTATTCTAGTCATCACCCTCACTCATACATATCCACTTAAGGTTTTCCACCTGATTGACCCTAACCCTATAGTGATGGTTCTATGAAACCTTTAGTGCTGAACTCACATAGTAAACACTGGAATGAGCATCTGGAGAATACCTGGAAGCTTAGTGAGGATCTGCTCCTCTAACCTCCCTAACCTTTTAACAACATCCATCCAGAACTTGTGAGAGACCTGTAGTGAGCGGTGGACCATCATCTGTCCCAGAGGACGGTGGACTACCAAGGATCCAACCCGGTATCCATGGCAATTGAGGACATGAAAGTCTTTGAGCAGATGTTGAAGAATCTGGAGGAAATGGCTGCCCCCTGCTGCCCTGCATGTTGCCCTGCAGAGCAGCAGAAGATGCTGTTAACCTGAGACGATTCTATCCAACCCAGAAAACATCCAACAGCAGAAAACCCTTTCCTGACAGCCGATAAGCAAAATGAATGATAGAGCCGATTCTGAGCTGAAACCAAGCGAGAGCTTCAGTGTTTAGAGTTCGCTTCCATCATTGATTCATTCATTCAGTAAATGTCAGGCTTTGGTTGAGGTTTGAGGAGCCAAATGAAGAGGCAGGGAGGTAGAGAGGAGTTCTTGCAGTTTTAATTGAGTGATCACAGTGAACAGAGGCAGGAATGGAAAAATCCAACTTAAAATGTTATGATATCAGGGGTAAACAAGCACAAGGAGAGACGAGGAGAGACGAGGAACCAGCACTGAGGAACTGCACAGGGAGAGTATTTATGGCTGACTGAACAAAGGCAGGACTAACGAGCTGATTGGGAGCAGGTGTGAGCAGAGGCTTCTAGAAAAGAGCTAAGGAAAAGGAAACAATACAAGAGGGCAACAAAGAAAAACCTAAGAACTCAAATATATCCAAAAAACAACAAAATAGCAATTAAATCAATAAAACTAGAAAACAAAGAAAAACATGAATCAAAGTGAAACTGAAAACCTAACAGAATCATAACAGTAAAAACCTTTCCTGTTTGGAAAAAAACAGGACTGTCAAAGATTCAATAACCTTGGAAATAAGAATTTATATAAAAATGTACTAGCAGTTTGAAAGCGACAGAGTTTGATCAAATAAATGTAAGTCTTTCTTCTGTAGAGATGGCATCAAAAACGCCTCATGTTTTCTTCTTGTTTAACCAACTAGAACATTCCATCCACCAACGTCTGTGAGCTGTTATAACCTTTAAAAACATGAGCCATTTTCAAATGGCATATCCAATTATACTCAGTAGTTAATCTTTGCACCATTATTATCAGCTTTTCTAACAGCCTTAATTATGAGGAAAAATACACCACCATGAATCAGATCCTTTCAACACTCCTGTCATGAGGTACGTTTGGTGAGCTGATGGAATAAAACTCATCAAAGCAGTTTATTCAGGTAGAAAATGATCAACCAGAGGGAGAATATTAAATATAGAAGAGGCTCAATATGCAGCATGAACAGTTTAAGTCCTTCGATCTCACTGAATGGAGGACTGAAAGGATGAGCTGTGCAGATGTGGAGGAAAAACTATTATTCTAATGTCCAGCAGGAAGATGTAACCAGATATTCATCAGCAGCTTATTAAGAAAGAAAGAAAAAAATATCGGGCCTCATGGAAGAAGGATTCCTACAGACATATTCATTCTTAAATCATTCATAGGAGTGATTGAGGATAAAAAGCCATTTAATGGGCTGATGACAGAACTATGGGTCCCCCCCCTGCAGCTGGCATGAGGGGATCCAGGGGCCTCTGGTTTCATCAGCTGTCATTCGGTCCAAACAAAGAACAGTCAGTTAAATGAACTCTGGGTGTTTTTCTGTCTGCCTGCTCATCCAGGAGGAGAGAAACCGTAAAGTCAGTGACTGGATGCAATCAGCTGGTTTTTCTTTGATAGAAACATTAAACCTTTAATCTGGATGGATGATCTGGTTGATTTGGATCTATGAAGTTACCTGAGATGACAGACTGTGTTTTGCAGGTGTAAAATGTAAATCCCTTTATTGTCCCAAAATGGGGAAATTCCCTCTCTGCATTTAACCCCCCCCCCCCTTGGGGAGCAGTGGGCTGCCATTGTGCGGCACCCGGGGAGCAGGGTGGGGTAAAGAATTTAAAAGCTATTAAAATAAGAAGCTGAAAAACAACAACAATCAGGAAAATAAAAAAGGAAATAATAAAGGGCGATTTAAGAATCACCAAGGAGAAGTCACTTAATTTCTGTTGGAGGCAGAATTAGCATCTGCCCTGACTAGCAAACTTTTTTTTTTTTCTGACGAGCAACTCTGAGGCGGGAGTTTTCTGTTCACATCACGTCACGTCTGAAAATGGATAGCTTTTAAATTAAAAAGCCATTTTATTGTCGGTAAGGTTTATCACGGGCACACTCAGTAGAGTTAGACAAGCGCACCCTTTCTGAGGCTGTCGTTCTATTGGCTGGAAAGGTTGCTAGGCGACGATCCGTTCCAATCTGAGAGAGAGCAAAAAAAATCGCAAGCAGAGCCTACGGGTTTGCGAGCGTATCTGAGACTCGAGCAGAGCGCGGTTTGTGCGCGAAGAGAAGGAGGCAAGCGAGAGGAGAAAATATCTGTGCAAGAAGCATTAAATCTGAGAGAAGAAAGAAAGAGAGAAGAGAAAATATTTGAGAGAGAGCGCATGTTTGGAGTGTGAGAAGATGAAATTCTTTTCTCAAATTGAAATGATGTGCTCTTGCATTATGGCAGGATAATTCTCCCATAAATAACTCTTAGAAGTGTCCAGGAAAATAACCAAAGCATTTCTACAAACTACCAAACAAGTTTCACAAAAAAACAAAACAAAAAAAACAATAATTTTTAGAAAAATATAAACCGGCAAGGATGTAAATGATCATCTTAGAGCAGCACAGTGTAGCCAGTTATTCAATACGCTGTAGAACCTTTAATGAACTTATACTGTCATGTTTATCCAGAAACGACAGAAAAGTTGAATTCTGGTCCTGACCTTCAGAGTCCTGCATCGACAGGATCCCTCTGATGTCTATGACCTGATTCAGCCTCACTCTGCTGCTGGCTGTCTGACATCTGCTGAACAGAACCTGATGATGGTGCCTCCAACCTGTTTTAGGACCAGAGGGGAAAGGTCCTAAAAAATTATTTAAAAACACTCATTTTATCAAAGCCTGCTATGATTGAGTCTGAGAAAGGTGCTATAAATAAACCTTCCTTTACTCATCCCTGTTTGGTGAGAATACTGATGTAGAGCATGGCTCCGCCATATTGCAGTGGCTTTAGAGGAAATGCTCTCAGGCTGATAACATGTGAAAGCCAAGCTTCTTCTGGGAGCGTCTGCGATGGGAACCACACACACGCCTGTGGGGAGCCGGGAATTTCTCTTATCTAACTCACCCAGTCCTAATTCCTCCTCAGCCTAACGAGCCACTTGATCATCCTGCCATCATGTGCTGCCTGATCACTGAGCAGAAGGTTAGAAAACACGCTACCGTTTTCTCTCTGCTGGTCGTGTTTAAAGGGACTTACTGTATCAGACCCCGACCCTGGTCTGACCCTGGTCTGACCCTGCAGGCCCCTCTGACCCTGGTCTGACCCTGGTCTGACCCTGCAGCCCCCTCTGACCCTGGTCTGACCCTGATCTGAGCCTGGTCTGACCCTGCAGGCTCCTCTGACCCTGGTCTGACCCTGGTCTGACCCTGCAGGCCCCTCTGA
>JAGKQL010002742.1:0-30750 GCA_018398635.1 Cyprinodon brontotheroides | reverse complement strand
TGCACACACCTGACGCACACCTATCCTGTTTGCTTGTTTGCCTCCCTCATCAGGTGTCTGTCACTGGCCTTTATTACCCCCGTAAATCTGTGTGGCAGGGGTGGCCACCCATACAGAGATGGCGTCGACAGACAAAAATGCGAAGCTGCACAGGGGAGAAAAAGGGAGACAGAAGGCGTGGCTGTGTAAAACACCACCATTACGCTAACTACAGGTAGCGACAGGCTCTCTGTCGTTTCCCCTCCCTCATCCCACTCATGTTCCTCAATCTCTCCGTCTCTTATTTAATGGGTAATCCTGGGGAGGGCGGGGACAGCTGAGATATATGGGCCAGCGGCATGGGAGGCTAATCACGGCCCGTCTCTGGGGGTGATAAGCTTGAGACCAGAGAGGTTTGTATTTGCGAAATGCAGCAACTCCATAAACACGATTTACGAGCTGAATTTCAACAGCACTGTTTTGGCTCTTGATTAGTTTTCCATGCCCAAGAAGTCTCACCATCGTAGCTTTATTCTCTTTTTTTTTTTTTCTTTACCTGAGCAGTGATCACAACCACAAGATCCCAAGAGGAATTGCATAAAGTTCCATCCTGTAAAATTAAAGTGTAAAACAACCAAATGGAGTTCCCTCTACTCCAACTCTGATATCTCTATGAAGAATTCATGGTGTGGGTGGAGTGTTTTTGTTTTTGTTTTTGGAATTCTTTTACAGGTGAAACAAGACCTTACTTCGAATTTCCTCCAACAAAGGGTAATGTCCTGTGACCTGTGGAGTTTTACAGCTCTTCTGTTTACAAGCTGATTCCACAAAGTTAATTGTTAACACTTTACTGCCACCCAGAGCTGACTGACAGGCACCTCTAACAGATGTGCATATTTTCTTCAGTTGAGGCAATAGAAGTAAAAGGCACTGATTCGCTGATCTTAAGTAATAATTAAACACGAGTAAAGGTTCTGTCTGTGGGCGATAAAGAGCTCACTGGTCTCACGGACCTACGATAGCGATCAGAAGGTCGACCTATATGCAGTGGATTTGCACAATATGCACAGTCTCTGCGAAGTAAAACTCAACCTCTACATTTCAACGAAGAAAAAAAAAATTACTGAGATTTAATCCTATAAGCATAAATATATGTATAATTTCTTAATGGACACAAGAGGCTAAAATAGTTTGAGGAAAACTACAAATCTGTATTAAATCCCCTTTACACTGATTACCTAAATAATACCAAACTCAAACGCTGTCATGTCCTTTCTTCCCTGAATTCATTATGCTCATGTGAGAAAATATGTAAAATTTTATCACATTCCTCATGTGCTCCAAAATGGTAGGAAAAAGAAAATTTACAGTAGGATCAAGGCTGCAACTAACTATTGTTTTACCGTCTGATTAATCTTCCTATTAATCTTTTGATTAATGAATAATAATCATTACAGTAAAACTCCTTAAAGAGGACTTCTTGCTAAATTAAACCAGGTGAAACTAAAACTTCTCCTAGGATTTCTGGATAGAGCATATGAACATACAAAAAAGTTTATTATCTTAATTGCAATATGTTTTACACATTTTTCTAATTGTGGTATAATTGCTTCTCCAAGATTGGGTGGCTACATCAGCTAACTTTGGCCTATACTCCGGATTTAATGATTGTCGATTACCAAATTGATTTGACACATTATTTCTAATGTCGGGTAACCATGATTTATCAGATTAATTGTTCCCCGCGCCTTGTTCCCCTGCCAAACAAACATCTGACACTGGTCCAGATGCAAAAAAACCTTTGATTGTCAGAGTTGATGAAGATAAGTACAGCGCAGCCCTAATAGAAAACCTATTACAGGCTGCAAAAGACTTGAAAGGGGAGTAAAGGCTGACCTTTCAGCTTGACAATAACCCTGCAGTCAGTGTTACAATAGAATGCTTTGCAATAAAGCATATTCGTGAGTTTCAAGCCCTAAATGTTACAAAGGAGGCTTAATGAACTATTGACCCAAAAAGATCGAAAAGGAATGATTGCTACATAAGGCTCAACAGCAACACCGATGTCATTTTTGCAATACCATCACTGTGCAGCATTTTACTGCATTTTTTTTTTTCAGTTTCGTCTTTTGAAGCAACAAACAAGATTTAATCCAAGCTTTTTTCTATATTGGTTTTAGTCCATTGTTCCCCAATCAACTCTACCAACATTACTTGTCCCTACTGAAGAAAAAATATATCCTTAAAGCATGATGCCGCTACCACCTTGTTTAAAGTGTGAAAATGGAATATATATTGTACTGGTTCGATTCTCATTTTAATTGTTTTCGAGTTAATATTGATTCTCCATTTTTTGGGATTATTAATGAGGACCCTAGCAGCAAAAAGAGTAGAGGAGACCCTTGATGGAATAGTATTTTAATGATGAAACTTAAAATTTCCCAGAACACAAAGGGAAAACACAAAAGGACCCACGGTGACAACAACTGTGGAATCATGCGGGAATGGCAAAGACTAGGGGACCCAAATTGTAACGGGTGACATAGGAATCACTGAGCAAAACCAACAGAATGCAAGAGCAGATGGGAGAAATCTAAGCTTGGGGAACTGAGGGGAAGGCTGAATGAGTGGCACTGGGGAGGCTGGGAACACAGGGATGCACAGCTAAGCAAAGTTAAGGACTAATATATCACTTTTGGAATACAGGAAATGTATTAAGAAAGAATGGAACTGACAAAGAAAGGATACCTAATAACTACTTTTGAAGGGTATATTGCATTAAACCCTTATAATAAACAGTGAAGATAATTGTGGACACAAGAAATTTAAAAACAGAGAATGAAAAGAGTAGTAAGCACTTTAGAAAGTAGATGTATTATGTAAAATATATACAAAAGCACTCTACAATCTATCGATGTAATCTTAAAAAGGCTACTTCCTACCTGCCTAGTAAAAATACAGCAAAAGACATCTGTGTATTGGGTTAAAAAATGCAGTGTCAATTGACATTTTGGTTTGGTTTGAATGATCCGTTTTAACAAAACTTTCCAAGCATCATCATAAATTTCCACGTGTCTGTTAGAGGGGGGGGGTCCTTAGCATAGGGGCAGCAATCTTCTAAGCAACAAATCATTCTGGGAATGAAAGGTATTATATTTTACACACCAATATGTATTACAGGACTCAAAGAGACACACCAGAGTGCCACTTCCATTTTAGATTGCTCATTAGAAGTGATTATTGGCTATACACAGCAAAGGAACAAAATGGCTTGCAGTGCAAGTACTGAAAAAAAGTGGCTTTGCAAAATAAATCAAAAAAGCAGGCTCAATGTAAAACAGACATCCATCCAAGTGGGAAAATGCTGTGTATACCTGAACTAATAAAGTGTCAAGAAACACCTCTCTGTAGTTTCTTATTCAGGTGTTTTATGGAACATAAGGACACAGCTGCATATCTGTGTATTCCAGTGAACTATTCCTTAACACAAAACTTGAAGGGTTTCAGATTTTTATTTCAGACCCTTTATATTTTCCTTTTGAGTGATTCATCTGGTAGGCACAATATGCTTTCTAAGGATGATTTTTATTGGTTTTTATTTCTGTTGTCTAAGAGGAGTTTTAAATTCCCTGTTGCCTTTACCTTACCTTGATCTAAAAGAAATAAGAATAAATTACACAATCAAGGATTTCCTATGTTATGTTATACACAAAGGTTACTGTGAAAGTTTGTCTGTTCAAAATATACACAGAATTTTCCTATATGAATTTATAGTTGATATGTCACATAGGGATCAGGTTATAGATATGGAATCTGCTAAATAGTTACTCTAAGGAAATGGATGGGATGATCACTGGGCCAGATGAAAACATTTAGAAAGTGGAACAGAAAAATAAAGTCTAAAAGAAAATCTTCGTATCCGAAAAGTAGATAATGTATGAAGTCAACATCCCCTGAGGTGTAAAAGATTTGAAAGAAATATATTATTTCTTTTGTGTTAACACATTTACCAGGAAAAAAATGAATAACTGAGTTTGTTTCTGTGTTATGGTTAAACATTAATGTAGCCCCATAAACTTTGATCTATTCACAGCAACAGATGCTTGGAAACATCGAAAAGAAATTCAAACTGCCTAGCAAGAGACAAGCTAAAGCGTCACCACTTGACAGTTTGCTTGTGGACAGATGGTTGCCCTTAAAATGACTAGGCAGACAGCACAGCCACAAGAGGCACTGATCCCCAATTCACACCACACAGCGGACCAGGACTCCCTGCCCCCCACCCTCTGATGTGGAAGGCCTTGTCTCCAACAGTAAATGACAAACACAGTGAAGGCATGTGAGCTAAAATACTGGCAAACACAATGTAGGCAGTTGTCCGGGCTGAGCACAGCCAATGGATATTTCAAAGAAAGATTTTCAGGAACCAAATAGAGAAAAACAAATTAAAATGTTTTTGTTTTGGGTGGGGGGTTGCAATGCATTTGTTCCCAACAACTAGCACTGAGGTTGTTATTTTGAATTAAAATTTGTATAAGAATGGTTTTTAAAGACCCTGTGCTTTTCATCCAGTGCCCCCACTGTTCTAAATCAATTACCTCTAGTCAGTCAATGCTTAGATTAGGGGGGTATTGTAAATTAGCTTGGTGTCAGGCTAGATTAGTATCTGTAAAGCGCTGGGAGTGTTTTGGACCCTTCAGAAACGGACAGGAGAAGGAAGCAATGGCTTCAGTGCTCGGTTGCAGAGCAGCAACTCTCATTGTCTGCAGCAATACTCAGTAATGTTGGAATATTGTCAATTTTACAATGTTTAACAGTAACCAAACACAAAAAATATTCAAAACTGCACCTAGGGTATATTTTATGGTTTTATGGTTTTAAGGTGTACAATACAGCAGATCCATATGAAAAGCATAGAAAGGAACAATGAATTCAAAATAGAATTTTTTTTTTTTGACTAATGTTTCATTCAGGGTAACCCAGAACAACTGAGGAGGAATTTGGATTTTATCCCTGTACTGCCTGCCCTGAACATCCTCCAACAATACTGCTGTGGATGTTTCTGGTTCCCTGCAGGAACCAGGCTTTCTGAACCTGAGATGCTCATTGCCCATATGTACAAGGCAGGGACTATACTTACTTTAGAAACTGGAGGAATAATCATATACAGGAGATGCTTGTAATCTACTACAGTACACACTGTCATCATTCACTCATCTTCCTGTTTGTCTCTATTTCTGTGTAGTCTGACTCATGCCACACAACTTGGAGGACAAGGCTACCAAATATGTTTAAAGACGTTACTGGTGGAGTACAACTTGGCCAATCCTGCAATACCTCTATGCCTAACTTCAGTATTTCCTGAACTTTGTATTATTTGTCGCTAGTTGAGTCAGACACACCTATAATCAGTCTGTCCAGTTCAAAGTCCAGTAATCAAAGAGAGGGTTCTAAATTCAGGGAAATGAGTAAATTGGACATAAGAGCCAATTGTGTCAAAAGGGTGTTTTTGGCGACGTCCCATGTTTAACAAATTATGTACGGATCGAATCAATATTGGTACAAAAGATAATGGTGACATTGCTCAGAAAATGGACATCAGCAGCTGCTGCCCTGGGTCTCCAAAAATGCAAAGCACTCTACAATAATGATTTTACACGAACTAATCAATCCTCCAGGTTAGCTGTTTTATCAGCTGAAGATCATCCAGTTAGTTATTTTTAACCCTTTTTACCTTGGCCTTACAGACCACACGTCCTCAGCCACCACCAGCTCTGTGGTCACTGGGCAGGTCCATTTTGGCTAATATTAGATGTGGGTGGAGTGGAGGTAGGGTAAGATCCTTTTTAGGCAGTTTGTCAGCTCAAATTTATTACCAAATGACCTTGATAAAAACAAAACAAAAAAATTAAATTCTCAGACTGAAAGGAAAACACAAACCACTTTTAACACTGGTTATCTGATAGCTGCTAGTAATCATAGTATTTTATACTAATCTAAACTCTCTTTTGGGGATAAAAGTGTTGCCCTAAATATATGTAATAGAGCAACATTAATTCCTTTGTATCCTAAAGTTTGTTTACTAAATTTATCATTTTATTTGTTTAACTTAACAGTAACATTTTGACCTTAAAATAACTACAGATTATCACATTAAAAAATCTATTTTAATCAAAAGTCTTTGAAGCTAAATATAGACATAATTTAAAACCGAGAAAACACCTTGAAACACTCAAAAAAGCTACTATATGGATATTTTAATGGGATTTCCCGAGTCTTCTGCAAATTCAATTTTTATGAGCATTTGCACAAATGATCATAAATGATGAATTCACTCTTGCCCTAATTGGGACCTGAAGTTTTTATCTCACTGTCTGTCAAATGTACAAATTTTACTCCTGAAAATCTGCTCGGCCAGCCAAAAAATATACCTGCAAGGTAAAAAAACTAAAAAAACACACAGGCGTGAGGAATTATACGTAGACTCCATTCAGCTTATGACACAGGATGTACAATACTTTCTACACTATATTGAATGTTTGTCTTTGATTGCTGCTGGAGCTCAGAAGAAACAGCTTGTTGACTATCATTTTTATTTCAGTTTGCAACAAGGGCATGTAAAGCACACACATAGGAAAGCCCCATTGGGTCCAAAGTACAGAGAAATAGACTCTCAGGAAGGGTTAAAACAAACCAAGGCAGGGGCTGGGAAGTTTCCTCTCTATAAAACCTGGCATTTGAAAGGGGGAAACAAAACATTACTTGAAGCTAATGGTAAGTGGCACAGTAATACATAAGACTATTTAAAAGACCACCTCTTTAAAAGAAAAACAGGCTTTTGAAATCTGAAAGGGAGACACCACCAAGATATCCACCTTTTCCCAGAAAGTGGATTATTTACAATAAAGGAAATAGGACTCCTTGTTCTTGTGGAAACAGTTAAAACCTAACATATTCAACATGTATTCAGCTGTTATTGCAAAGAGGATCCCAGAGGCCTAATCCAACTCCTGTCCAAGTCTGTTGCTTCTATTCCCAGACGAATACTCTTCAGTCCCTGTCTAGGTGAAAGAGGCACAAGCCATTTTGTCTTTTTCAGTCTGTGTTTTTGGTATCCCGCCCCACAAACCCCCACCTCTTTCTGACCAAGCCTCCTCCTCTGTCTTTACCCCAGCTAAGCCATGAGCCACTCTGTTGGAGCGATACATACTCTCCCCACCGTTCTCGAGGACTAAGGACGTGATTTAAAGGCTTGAATTTTGGAAGTGAGAAAAGTAAGTAGAACTAATGTAATCTTTTAACACTGTTTGTAAAACTAGGAGTAATCTAATAACTAATGGGTAAATTATTTATACAAACCGAGCTGGCCCGAGGTTTTGATTAGTGCTGACTCAAGCTCTCTATTGTGACCTGTCAGGATGTGATAAGTCATATTTGACTTTTTCTTAACAAAGTCAGAGCATGTGACTATTATTAGGAATATTAAGCTTCAAAGTTCCATGGTTATTTTAGGCTTTGTGCCAACAGCTTTGTAGCCACTGACTTTTAGGCAAAATGGGAAAAATAATTCTGATGAAAATATTAAAAATTAAAATGGTGGTCTAAGTGGAAAAAAAAAAAAAAAAAATATTGAGTGGACACTTTATGATAGTTTGAAATTAATTTCTATACATCAGCTGTCACCACAAACTAGACTATTTAAAAGTCCAGGAAAAACTTTGCTATAACTATCATCATTATGGTTGAAAAATAACAAACACATAGAAAAAAATGAATTTGTACACAAAAGCTAGCTTTTAAAAACAAAAGAGAGATGGCTTTAAAAGATTTAGCAAAACAAAAACACATCATTTTGGCAATCTTAAAAATCTAAAGCTGTATCTTTTTAAATAATCTAAAATTGGTATGGAGTATCAAGCCCAGTTTTGGCCCCTGTCCACACCATTAAGTGGTCTTAAATGAAGAATAAAATGGAGAAAAAACATAATAATTGTCTGGCAAATAAAAATAAAAATTCTGTGAGCCTAACAATGTGTTAATCCTTGAGCATTTTAGCTCACTTTTGATCAGCAAGTGCTAAAAGATTTTTTGAAGTACATTTAAGCAATTTTTTTTTTTACCCTCTACCATTCAAAATGCTTTTACACAATATAGAGTGCAAATCACTTGCTGCACTCAACATTTTCCCTTATTTACCCTGCCAGTGGATCCGTAGGAACCTTTGCAGTTAAAGTGCTTGGTTCAGGGGCATTTTGACCTGTGGGAGGGGAGGATAGAATTAAACTGACAACTTTCAATGACTACTCCTACTGCCAAGACCCTAAAAATCTGAACATTAACCTTGTCACATAATGCTTAACCCATTCATTGATTGATTTATTGATTCACTTTATTGATCTCATTGTTAAGAAATGTACTTGTTACATCGGCTCAATAGTCAAAAAAAGAAGAAGTGCAAAAAGAAGAAAAAGGTGTGTGGGGTATATACAGTGTTTCCATACATATATATATATATATATATATATGAATAGATACTGAAGTCTCTTTATTTAGCAGTTGCAGTAATCATAATAAATTACCAATTTCTTTCAGCTCTGATAGAAAGCTTTTTGTGTTTGATGAGAATAGAAAAGCACCCAATCACATGTTAAATTAAAATCATCAGACAAAATAGTTAACTAATTGAGCCCCTTGGGTGGCAAAAAAAGATCTCACCATTGGTGTCTCGCCCTATCAAAAATGTGGAATAACCCTAAAAAAGAACGTTGAGAGGAATCCTCTCTGGCAGATGCCTGGGCGTGGGTTTTCCCAGATAAGTAACTGGCAGATGATAAGTTGAGTGAGTGGGTAAGCCAGTTACATTAGCTGCAATGAGAATAACCGATTTAGTTAGTCGAGAAGCAAATAATTGTTTCCTAACATTAATGTAAAGTTTCTCATCCATCCACCATCTATCTTCTCCCGTTTGTAATACTTACAGGGTCTGGGTGGGGCCGAGGTACTTAATCTCCAGCAGTCTATGAAATGCGGGGGTACACCTTGTGAACAGGTTGTCGGTCTCAGGACACAAAGACATACAGCAATGCACACACACAAACTCACACCTTAGGACAACTTAGAGATTCCAATTGAATACAGCAATCAAGTTTGGGACTGTGTGAAGGAAGAAGCTGGAACACCCAGAAAGAGACACACTTACTTGAGGAGCATACAAACTCCATGCTTGGCTGGGGGAAAGACCCTGGGCGGGGAATCCAAACCCAGGGAACCTTAGCAGATGCTAGGTTTATTTAGTAGTAGAAATGTTGGGCGATACGGCATTCCTGCAGTTAAACCTAATTTGAATTAGTGAAGCGGAAGGTATAAATTTGTTTCCAAATTCGAGTGTCCAGGAAGCTCATCATACAGTGTGGACCAAATCTTTATGGAATGATGCTAGTAGGGAATTCTAATGCAGGTGATATCTAATCATGGATGATTATCAGCAGAGTTTGCTGTATTCCCACAGTGAAATAATACCGGTTCACTCTATGAAAAAAGCAGCTAAGAGTTAGTAAGTCATAATATTTAGCATTTTATATGTAATTACAGTATGTAATTTAACAGGACATTTAGCAAGGGAGGTGAATAGAAATATTTTCTTGTACCACTTTACAAAAATGTGTTTGTACCAGATATGCAAAAAACTTGTACCAGATATGCAAAAACCCCATTTATTTAAAACCAGTTGGGATTTCCTCAAAGCAAATGTCGCTGTCAGACAGCAGTCAATTCCCTTCTTATCTAAGACATGGATGTGAACAGATGCACCCAGATCATGTTCGTTTGGTAGTTAAAATGTAGTTTAATCCCTATTTATAGTAAAAACGGTCCCAATACCTCATTGATAAACATACCTATGCCTACTGAATCTTGACATGTTGAATTGCCACAGGCAAGAGTAAACTGGATTAACTCGGGATTTCTCTTGAGCTTACTTTGGCAGAAATTGTGAAGTCAGACCCTCGTTTTCCTCAACACCTCACCTCAGTCCACCTCTCAGGTAATGAGAAAGTATCTGGACACCACATCTGTCGTCTGAAGGGAGATTCTGCTTTGTCCTCAATCTCCGCATGGCAGCATGACAGACAGCAAGAGTGCAGAACAACGGGCCGACGAGGTTGTGAGCGGCAAAATCGATTGCCAGCTGACTGGCAAGCTCCATTATGCTGACAGGCCGCAGCCACAACACGCTGACCTGCACATCACCAACGTCCTCATTACCACCTATGAATCTCTCTGGGACCAATCTCCTGACCTCTCCTCACTCTGCGCTCCGTTTTTTGGGATCTTTGAAGCATACAACTGAAATTCTGTCAAACTGGATAAGCTTCAAATGAAGCAAAAGCCACACCTGCGACTGAATATTCACCTCCCACATATAGGGGTAAACTGGTAGATACAGAGAGCAGAAATGAAAGGACAAACATTGTACATTTAATCATTGGTCTTCGCGATATCTGCCTCAACCCTCTACACGCAACATGACTTGGGTAAAAAATACCTATTTATAATTCCTTCCACAGCACAGATATGATTTACCTGCCCCACACTATCAATTAATACCTAGAAAGAGGTCATTGTTCAGTGTCTTCGCTTAGCCAGACACAATGTGCTTCCCATTCTTACAAATAATCCAAGATAACCACTAAAGAAAACTGTACTACAGCAGTTCAGTCTGAGCTCTTGAGATTTGAATGACTCATCAAACACTTTCTTTGAAAATGTTTCATAAAATTTCTGGCAAGAGCTCACTCTAGATACGTGAACACGCATCAATCAACCAAAGCCAGCATTTAGATCTGAAAGAGTATTTTTCTAAATTAGATAATAAGAAAAGTTGCCAAGGGGTTTAGTATTTTAATTAAATGAATAATCACCATTCATAAGATATTTCAAATAAAGATTAATCCATAAATAAAAGTCTAAAAAACAGCTGATATGCAACAGACCAAAAACTTTTTGCCCAATAAATTAATTCAAGTTAGCAGCCTCAAGAAACATCAAAAGCCCTTAAGCTTTATAAGGTTAAAGTAATTCAAATGGTGTTGTACCACTTTGGTTGCATTACCTGGCCAATCTTCCAAAAATATTGAAATATTTCTGCTATAATTGGGGATTTGGTGGATGCACGCATGAAACTTTTCATATCTGAGCTGTGGAGTTACTAAGGCACTGCTGACTGCCTTAACTGACTGAATTAATTAATAAATTGCACACAGAAGGTTACTAAATTTAACAATAAATAACTTAGAAAAGCAACTGTTAACAACAAACGTATTTTAAGGGATCCTGTTAAAAGAAGCTGATTGTGTTTGCATATAAGACTGGTCAAAAACCAAATCTAATCCCTTTTTCAGTCCACAATTATGCAGTACTTTGTGTTGGTGTATTACATAAAATCCAAATACATAAACTGCAATGAAGCTCTTTTGGACAGCCACGAGCTTTTCAATGTGCTCATAAAATGGAGATCTGTCCAAACTCCTTTCTCATGTCATCTCAGTTTGACCGATTGGGTTGAACACAATGTTGTCTCACACACAGAAAGACATGTCGGTACAGGATCCCGTCAATCACCTCATCAAATCCACCCTAATGTTAAAATGTCTTCGTCAGGTCAACAAATGACGCCCCATTGCTGCAAACATAGCAGACATTCCACAGGCTGGTTAACGTCCGTCTTTCACGGATCTGTTTAAATTGGCTGAGCTATTTCAGAAGTTTTAAAATCTTAGGCTTAGTCCATCATAGCAGGTAAACTGTCAACCAGGAGGCAGAAATTATGCAGATAGCCTAAGCTAATATCTTCCTAAAGCTCTCATGAGGACTGCAGCCCACTTTCTTGTTATGCTTGGTCTCTTTAGCAGTTTTTCATACAGCACCCAGACCCAGCTTGCAAAGGAAGATCTGAGAAAGCAAATTCCTTTTAAGTGAGGCATCATGTCTAGTCATGGAAATCAGTAGAATAACTTATTTGGGTCAGAAAGCTAATAAATGTAAATTAACAATGAACTGGGATCCCCACTTAATGCACAACACTCTGAGGCAGTCACAGCTCAACATCAAACCATATAACTACTAACCCCATGAGACGCTGAGCTTGGGGAATTAGGAATCTCCTTTCCAATAAGTGCAAAAAAGGATGACACATACTTTTAGCAAATTCAAAGGCATTTTCCTGGCATACATAATTGCTCAACTTGACAAAACAAGATGCAAAGTATGTGAAGGAGACTGGCTAGCTGTCTTCCCAAACTGGTTCTCTTGTCTTATTTTAATCCAAGATTCCCATGTTTACTAATGCAGAAGAAACCCCTTTATCAGGAAAGAGATTTGTAGGGAAGAGGCAGGGGATTAGCCATTAAATTACCAGGCAGACAGCATCCCTGCTTCAGGGTTGTGAAGCGGTAATCTCAAAGGCTGGAAAGGGCGGAGGGGGGTCCAGAGATAAAGGTTTAGGATTGTTGCTGCAGCACTCAGAACAGTGCACAAGTTGAACACCAAGACGTGTTTAGTGCTGACTTTCTGCAAAGGCTGGTTTATGTTTTATTGTGAATGTTTTAATAAGGCCTGACCACACCGTGTGCCCAGCACCAAGCAGTGCAAGAATTTAAAAGGCTTTAAAAGAGGAGCGCTGTAGCTAGGCAGGGCAATTGGAATTAGATTTTGGTGGCCTTGTCCATGGTTCTTGTTCTGTCACCTCTCTGCCCTCTCTTCAACAAGCAGTGCTTCCCTTGGAGAAACACCCCCATCCTCACAAGCCCCCACCCCATGGACACAGGAATGTTTCATCAACGCCACAGCCCCCAGCATCTTTACCAGTGGGCCAAGAGGCGCTGCACAGGCAGGCCATAAATAAGTCAGGCGTTATAATGAAACCAAATGAATCTCCATCCATCTTCACAAAACAAGCCGGGGAATTGAGAATTCTGCAGGAGGAAGAGACATTGCCCTATGTTTGAGGATAAAACACACAGCCAAGAATACAAAAGCTGCACGCTCAGATGCAAGTCCACGAATGAGTGTGAAGGCTTATTATTCCATTAGAAGTGACATGTGTGGGCTGATAAAGGAAGGGACAGGAGGACTGGTGAAGTAATGAAGTGGAATGTCAGGTTTAAGCATGGCATTTTTAAGAAAATGGGAGCCTGAGCAAACAAGGGCTGTGGTGAAAGCGATGGAATAAAGCAGATACTAGATTATACTCTGAGGACGGAGCTATGAATAAATCCAGCAAAGCTTTAACTTTATTTGTTTTACTGCTGCACAGCTTTATAGTTGCCCATCATGTGCCATAAAGTAAAGCTGCAAGCTCAAATTCTGACTAAAGGTATGCTAAAGCAACCAAACTCACAGCTTTTATTATTCATTAAAAGGTCAAGCATTATTACACAATGAAGTCCTATATATATATATATATATGTATATACATATATATATTGGGTTGATATAATTAATCATGATTAATTGATTATTGAAATAGTCATCACTTACTTATCACTTAGTAGCACAGTAATCATATCGAACTTGTAGAAAAATATCTAAACATTTTGCATTTGAGATAATTTTATTTTTTTTTTTTGTCTGTCAATATGCTCTATCCAGAACTCCTCAAGTGGAGAAGTTTTAGTTTTACCTGGTTTAATTTTGTAAAAGAAACACTTCTTTAAATAACCTTTGGCTATCCGATTATTAATAAAAATCGATTAATATTGATTAATCAACAGATTAATCGATTTCTAAAATAGTCATTAGTTGCAGCCTAAATATATGTAAATATATAAAAATAACTATGCACCATATGTCTGAATATTGGTGGATATTAAGTCATTTAGAGAGTTCACACAAAGTACAGTGAAAAAACCAGATCCAAATAATGACCAATTTATGATTTCCAATCAACTCGCCTGCACAGGTTACATTCAAATAAAGGCTGAACCTAACCTTGCCACCTATATGGAATGCACCAAAAAAAGAAGAAAACATTGTTTTTTTCCTGGAAACAGAGGTATTTCCCATCATTCAAGCTGCATGATTGAATGATCTGGAATTATAATGAACTTTCCGTACGGGAAGGAAATATCACCGATGGATTAAATCGATTTCAGAATCTCTTTATGAGAAACACGAAAGTGGCTGCGTTTTGTCATCAGGGGTACCGACCACCAGCAAAAAACAGGTGCTGATGATGAATGGTTTACCTTCATGACTTATTCACGAAGAGGCACTTGCACGGCAAAAAATACACCGCCGAATATTATCGCAATCAAAAATCCATGGAAGAAAAAACTGAAAAAGACATTCCTGAAGCGCTAAAGCACGCGCGCTCACGCAAGCAACAAAAACCAACACCGCCCCGCTTTAAAATAAACATGTTTTCTAGGCTGGGATCTAGTTTGGTATCAAAACTCTAACCACTGTATTTATCGGCTTTCCCGCCAGAGGTCAGCGGCGAGGTGCAGAACTACTTCTATCAAAATGAGGTTCACTGCTAGGGGCGGCCAGGAGAAGAAGTCTTTAATCAAAACACTACGATGACTACGTTGGTAAAAGATAGCGCACTTTTCTAAGCACTTTCCACGTCAGCTTTCCTGTCGAGATGAATGAAAGGCTTCGGACAAAATAAAGAAGTGTCACTGTCGAAAACGAAGAAGCGACTATCCGGCAACCACTGACACATCGCACGGTGGTGGCCGCTGATTGGTATCACATTACATACAGAGTCATGCTCAGCTGCCAAACACAATGGTGAAGCTGTGTAAACATGTAATTAAGTACCCAACGCCGGATTGACAATTAGGTGTTGTCATCATGAAACAACAACCTATGACCCCGTCAACATCAGGGTGCAATTCCTGACGCATACGCTGAAAAGATAAAAAATGTTTAAAAAAAAAACACCCACTGCTGACATTTTAAACTTGACACCTCGTAATCTGCATGAAAGCTTCGAGCTCTGATAATTCAATAAAAGCAGGCAGGTTTTTACTTGCAGCATGTGTCATGGATAACTGACACAGTCGCCGTCACTGGCATTGATCTGTGATTGTAAGCTTCATCTTGCATGTTCAGACACCAAAGAAAGCGTTTGAGGAGATTCATCATGCCTCAGTAGCCCATTACACATCACCAAGCTCACCAGTGATGAGAAATCAAGTTCTATGGAAAAATCCATATGCTCAGCCTGTAATTACTTTTGAAGAATCCAGTGGTGGTGCAAGCATTAGAGAAAGACATTGAGCTCAAGAGTCTTTCAAACATGATGCAGAGTACATTGCAAAAGTATTGGTTAAAACAAATACCTTCAATTTATTTTATGAGGCCTTTATTTGACAGACTAACACAAAACAGAACATTGGTCATCCTATACACCTATACCCTGAAATAAACCCAGTCCCAATAAATACCCACTATTACTGAACACTATTAGTGAATAAAGTCTGTTAGTGTAATTTAATACGACTGTAGAACCACTGAGCTTTGAACATCCCATGGAGCACTGTTAAACTCGTCACGAGAACATGAAAGCAGTATGGCAAAGCTGCAAACCAACCAAGACGTGGCCACCAACCAAGAAAACATTTAACATTATTAGAGACTTTAGCGACATATCTGAAATAAAAAAAATGTAATGTCGAAGTGTTATTATAGAACAGAACAAGGCCTTCTTACTTTTGTAACATTTAAAATAGAAAAGCATTTTTCATAGCAAAAAGGAAGGTCTGTAAAAAAAAAACATCACTTGCCCTAATGTGGTTAAAAAGATCCAGAGTGACAGAAATAAATCTTTTTGGTTACAATTTAACCCTCAGAAAATCAATAGTTGATACAGACACTCAAGAACTTAATATTTTTTTTGAACTTTGTTTTAACTTAAAGTTAACTATATTTTAATAATTAACACAAGGTAACATATCACACACAGTAGGCAACATTGGATCACTGGGTGTACTCTATGAAGCAGTAACACTCAGTTTTAAAAAGGTGGAACTTGCCGGACTGAAAGATTTTAAAGTGGAACTTGCTGAAGGTTGGTCAGAGTTGAATCTTTGATAAACATGAGGGTGGAGGTTCACCTTCCAGCAGGAAAACAACTCTAAACCTACTGCCAAAGCTACAATGTTTAGATCAAAACATATTCATTTGGTATATTGCCTTTAGTCAAAGTCTAAACTAAATTAAATGGTTATCTTTGGCAACACGTGATAGTAGAATATAAAAATGAAACAAAAGAACATGAATTGTGTTTTTGTGTTGGCTTATCAGTTAAATCTCAGGGAAATCCACACTGGTTTATAATTGTACATAAAGTGAGAGTTTGCAATGACTTTTGCAATGTTTTATACATTTCCCAGTTGAAGCTTATAAAAGGGAGTTTAAAAAGTCGTAGCTGCTTCCTTAAGTCATGTCCAAATTATATTTGACTGGAACTTGACGGCTGAAAAGTGGCTGAGGCCCAGTCGTAAATATTGGAATGATGGGTCAGTGGCCTGCATGCCGGAGGTGAAGGAGGACAACCTCCAGGTCACACCACGGAGACTTGGATTGGCTCCGTTTGCACAAATAGTCCCGCGAGGAAGGACAGTTTTAGCCATGTTCGTTTTGCTCTGGAGCAGCTGAACAGACATTTCAACCCATACGGCCCGTCTTGAAGTTTTAAACCCTTTAGGTTTACTTAGTAGTAGGCGTTGAGGGTATACCACTCTATGTTAAGACAAACAAAGAAGAGGGTGAAAAGGATTGCTCTATGAATCTATTAACAAAAATAGTGTAAAAATAGTTCTTATTGGAGGAACCACCGCACGGCCTACAAGAGAAGAATGTAATGCTCTTAAGGCAAATAAGGTAGAAGAAACATGTCAGGGTGTGTGTTTTGGAAAGCTTGAGGCGGCTTTAGTGTGAAAGGGCATGGTACAAAAGGGGTATTTTCTCACAGACACCCAGTGTGTTGCATTGAGCAAACAAACTTTTCTGTGCAAACAGTTGGTAAATTACTTGTGAACAAGAAAAAGCTTTTTTACAAAGATGGCAAAGAAGGAAATAAACCTCCAAATCACACAAAACATCTGGCTACAGGATATTCAGTTAGTCGAGACAAAATCATAATTTGCTGACTTCCAAAAGTTCCCTCAATTATTCAGGGATTTTTCAGCTTTTCAGTGTCTCCACCTCACTGGAATTTGTGTCGCTGAAATACCCCCAAAGATTGCCCGTGGAGATAAAGACAACTGAAAACAGGTTATTTGGCCTCAGAGACCAGGGGCCTAATGTGGTGGGGTGCGGCAGGGTGTCTCACCTGTGCAGCGGTAGCTGGGGGTACGTTCTATGGCCTCCCTATTCAAAGTCCTTTGAATGCTTCAGGGAGGGTGTGCACCAGACAGGGCAATTTGCCAAAGAACCAGCCAATAGAGGGCTGCCAAGACGAGGTTTAAACTATTGTTTTGGCTTCACAAGCAAGAATGAGCAGGGACAAAAGTAAAAGAGACAAAAGAATGGTAAGAAAATACCTGACCACTCAAGGGAACATATCAACTTATTTTGCTACTTTTTATCATTAAAAGGCAATCTGTGAGCAGCATGTAAGGATTTCTTTTAAGGCGAAGTTCAAAAAGGTCAGTATGTTTTCCAACAATGCACCTGTGCACACCTCCAGTCATTTTAAAAGAAGAAACAATTGAACAGAAAAAGACTCAAAATCAAACTCACCCATGCATCCAGTATCTTCACTTATAGAAAATCCTGATAATTCCTCTTTATTCCTAAGGCACTTGGTTCCAGAAACGAGAGAGAGAAACAGAATCCAAAATCCAATGTATGAGAATCCAGTAGTATCCACAGAAAGAAAAGATTATCCCTGAGTGATGTCTTTGGAAAAACAGAGAGAGAATGTAGTCCCAGTCCCTTCTCAGTTATTCCATTCACAGCGTTTTTCGTTAGACCAGAGGAACTCTTCTCCTTGGCTTCCCCGGCAATAGGTTTCCAGCTGTGGCTGCGGGGAGATCCTTCAGAGTCAAAGGCTTTGTTCACACACTGAGCAGGGCAGTTCAGGGACTGCCTCGGAACAAGCCAAAACCCACCCTGTGTGATGTCACCGGTGTCAGATTTCAGACTTGGGGGGAGGGAGGAAGCTGCAATAGGGTCTTTACCTTTTTTAGAGCTGACCAATGAGAAATGTGTGCCTTACCTGAATGTGAAAAAAAAATGAAAAGTCTGGAGGTACACGTGATCGTAGGGGTGTATTCTTAGAGACTATATATTGTTCACCTTGGAAAGCTGGGTTTGCTCTTCCAGGTTAATCATAAACAGGAGAAAAACAATTACTCTTTGTTGATCTTAGTAAAACCCTGGATACATTTACACATATCCTCTTAAAAGGGACTTTTTTGTCACATTTCAACACCCAGTTCATTGGGACAAATGGTAATAACAGATATTTTGAAGTTATTTTAATTAATCAAGAAAACAAATATTTACCAACCCACTCATGCTAGATGAGGAAAAAAGTGATTTCTAAATTAACACCTGCTTGGCCTCACCTGTAGCGTAACTGGCGTGATGGGATAATAGAGAATTATTTGAAGGTCTTTTCCCATCACTGTGAAACATCTATTCCTCTGCAGGAATTGTTTTGCTACCACACTGGAGGTTTTCTTACTTACCGATAGCTATATTTTGTCACATCTGGCGAACAATGTCCAGAAAAATGGAGACCATTATAGACAACCCACGAAGCGTACTCTTTATCGAGCCGGTCTTACAACAATAGAACATCTTCAGTCTGAGGTTTCTCTGGACCAATGAAGAAACTTTGCTAAGGGAGGATCACTCCCTGGGAAACAGCTTAATCATATTTGATCAAATTGGGCTTCATAGGTATTTTTGAATTAAGAGAACAAAGTAAATACTTTGACTTCATGGCGCTCTTTCAGAGTACTTCACATTTTTAAAATGCTTTTTCCATTTTTATATGTTGAAAAATACACACACACACCACACACACATCCCAGACCATGATGATATTCCAAATGGTGGAATATCATACAAAACAGACCAGTATAACATTATTCTGGTCTGCCTAATTAATACTGGACTGAATATAAGATTTAATAAAAGCTATGTACAAGATTAGGATACTGTCTAGAGATGTCCTGGAACATGTGGGTAAAACATCTGCTCACTATTGTTGGCTAAAATGCTTCAACCGGATATGTAAAAATTGAGAAAGACCAAACATGAGACAGAATCTTAACAGAGTTTAAGTCCAGACTATGACAATTTTTCATTTTATACATTTTTGAAAAATGTAATGATGGACTGTATGTTTGCTCAAGATTACTCTGAAGCGTGTCAAGTAATAGATGGCCTGAGATTTTTACTTTTAAGATTTTAATGGTAGAAAGCAGATTTCAAGATTTACTCACTATGCAATTGTCCCAATGGTGAAGCAAAAAAGCAACCACTAACCATCACCCTCTGACACTTCACCATTCTTACCTCTTGGATATCATGTTTTATTTTTCTGAAATGCTGTGTTTTGAGAGTTAACAAAATGGATGTCTTTTTTTTGTCTGAGTCTGCTAAAATAATCAGATTTTTTTAAAGAGCTGGTGTGAGATGGGCAGTTCTATCTGTTATCTGGATACTCAAGAATGAAAGCCATGAAAAAATTAATGAATATTGTTTTAAACTGTGGCAGGTGAGGGCTGCACGCTTTTGATGTTTGTCTGGGTTTTGTTACCCAAAATGAGTGGCACACTTTGGAGTAATCTTACAACTTTTCCTTCTTGTTTTTCTCCATTTGTGGAAAAAAAAAGGCCTCACAGTACGCGAATTGGTTTCCAAAAGGCAAAAATAACTTTTGTAAACACCTTTGTAATTAGATGCTTCTCATGTGTTACTACATTTTTTTTTCATTAGGGCAAAGACATGTCATGGGTTGAGTCTTTCGGTGCTGCTGCATTGCTCTAATGACCCTTTTATTGCACACAGGATTGGTAGTAATCCAGGTTATTTTGGCTAGCACTTTATTTATTGATTAATAGTATATTAATAGATTTTTAATTAGATTTTTACTGGATAGATCATCATAGCTTTTTCATAACCTTCCAATGGCGGTTTTTTCTCTTGTTAAAAGGGCTAATAAAACACGAAGAAACGTCCCTACTGTAGGTTTTAAATAAAATTCAGGATACAGTTAAGCGTTCCAATAAGTTGAGCAATTTAGGAGACTAACAAAGCGGCACCGGGAAATGTACAAACATCCCCAAGAGACTTTTGCTAATATATGTCCAGTTCTATTTTTGTTGTACAATAAAGCTGCTTAAAAATATAATTTGTCCTTCTGTCTTTTGCTTTCGTTTTTGGCTGGCAGGGGATAAATAAACAAACCCCATTCTTAAATCTGCAAAAGCTCTGAGTACAACACATACATAATTTCCCCAAACATACTGTTTCCGCATGCGCTGCTTTTGCCTTGGTCAAACCCGCTAGCCATGGAGCTAATCATCCACAACAGATGTTCAGAAATGTTCAGTCGGATTTATGACGGAGCTCAGAGGAAAGCCAAGTCAGCCCCTGGTGTTGTTTTTCTCTCCCGTCCTGCCGCGACAAAAGCGATTTTTGAGAGATAATCAGCACAACAATTCTCCCCCAACCCCACCAAAACTCCCCGGTCTTTTCGAGACTCACCACATCCGAGACGAGTGAGCGCCAATAGATCACAGGAGCTGAGACCCTGGGGGGGAGTTTTGCTCATTTATCCCAATAATACTTTTGTGCAATATTACTCATCCAGCAATGCTTCAACTGTGTTCACCCTCCACATAATGATATTTGTTATATAAATCTGTTGGCGACCGTTGGATACCGCACGCTTGGACTGTGATAAATATTTTAGATAAAGCAATACATACCACTGTATTCCTTTTATAATGAAACAACATATCCACAATACCCGGTGTGAAAACAGGGAGATAATAAATGCCAGTTTTAGAAGGTTTGGAGTTGTTTTGACTGTATCATTTTAAATCAACTTCTAAAATGGCACCAATTTCATGCATAAAACATAAAAAGACACATTAAACTATCACAACATAAAAATCTTCCATTAAAACTATAAGGCCAAAGTTAAAACTATTTTTACATTTGTCTTGGTTGGCAACTTAAGCCAATAATAAAGTGTGTATGGACACCTTACTAGAAATTAATTTAAAAGGACTTTTTAGCATCCATGTTGTCTTGACCAACAGTTTTTCAAACTTGGTCCTTTTGGACTCACTTAGCTCCATTTTTAGCTGTTTTTTTTTGCAGTTCACCCACATCACATGATTCATTTTGTATTCCAATTCTTGCAGCAGCCACAAAGGTTTGGTAATGACCTGTTTAGGTCATGTGTGCGAAGGAAGTAGAAATTTAAAAGACAAGCAGGATGAGTGGGTCGACCGACAAAGTCACAGTAAACCATTGTCAATATGGAAATCATATAGGCAGGACTAAAAATAATATATGATGAACCTAAATGATTCCTCCTCACACGTTGTTTTAAAAAAATCCTTGATTCTTTTTAAAAAGGCTTTGAGCAAGCAAGAGAGAGCAAAGACTTTCAGCAGATGATAAAACACAAAACAGAAAACTTTATTTTTTTTATCTATTTAAGATTTCTACCCCTGTTTTAAATATGATAGATAATGACATTTTGAGTCATCTTAAAAGTGTAATTGTAAAACCAAATCATTACATTTTCTTGTTAATCCAGACAATGACTGCTGTTCTTTTTAATGCTAACCATGCAAATATGATAATCGCTTATACATATACTTTTCCTTTTTCCAAACCTTTTCTACCGCCATCAGTTTTAGGAGAAAACTCGTTATCGCGGTTTTAGCCATAAAATTGAGAATTTTAAATACTTAAAGATAATACGATGACGAAAGCTAGGTGACGGAATCTCTTGGCCTAAATGCTTTAGTACGGGGATTTAACATTCAATAACCAGCAAAGGTATACACAATATTCTATAGTTTGGGACTGATCTATGTCCTTCTGAGTTGTCCAAAGTATTAGCCGAAACTCGAAAATTGACACTGAAAGCGTTAATATCCGAGATACAATGCTCATTTTCCAGTAGTGATTACAGTGCGATCACCAGTGGCACCTAAGCAGTCATTCATCTAAAAGTGCAGAATAGAGGAAAATGCACTTTCACGAACGCAACTGTGATTGAATCAATTTACATGCACTTTTCAGTTTCAGACTTTTTTTTGTAACAGGTGCAGCTGCTGAGAATTATTTTTGTTTCTTAACCGGTTTGGCTAGTGTCATTGTTATGTGTGCAAAGCATAGCCAAGGAAGGAACACTTAATTTTAATTTAATAAGTTTTTTATCAAGCTTGCTTAATATTGTGCACAGCAAACAACCTTTATTGTGTTTATTTATTGTATTTTATTTATTAATGAAAATATTTCTGTAGAATTTTGGAGTCTTTGTTTTTATCCTAGTGGTATCGAAAATGGTATCAAGTATCGAATATTTTCCTTAGTATCGGTATCGAGTTGACAAGTTTAGTATCGTGACAACCCTAGTCCCTTCTTGATTTTCCTACCTGTTACACCAGCTTGTTAACAATGACAGACAGAAAGAAATGGACAATGATAAAACTTTCACAATAGATACCCTTGAAGGCAGTATAAAAGTTTATACATCACTGTAATAAATGTAAATGTGTACGAAACTAGACAAGTCCTCTTTATTTAAAACATCCCATAACAACATAAAAAAAAGATTATGGAGTTATTTATTATATTGAAGGCCATTTTTACATAGCGGTGTGCACCCGCAAGGTATCGGCTTTATCACCCATGAAGGTATGCGGTAGGGAGAAACTTCAGTCATCGAAAGCATCTTTTCTGGATTCTCATTAAAAAGGGAATTGTTGACCCTGATACCACAATAGCAAGGAAGGGGCTATTAAGCAGTTCTCCAAAAGGTAACTTTTAAACCACAGTATGACTTAAAGTAGCCTCCTACAACTAATAGACAGAGCAGTTGCACTGGACTCTGCAGATCTCTGAATGCAATATCACTAAAAACACAACTTTTCTGTGCTAAACAATGCTTCTATATTTATTGCTCCATGGTTATCTCGTTAAAAAGTAATTTGGTTAAGATTGCAGAATAATATGAAATATGTTTCAGCTGTATGTGCAGTAAAAATTCATCGCATAATTCAAATTAGGCATTCACAGTGGAGAGAAAGTTGTCAAAATCTACTCCAAAACTATTCGCAGGAGAAAGAACAGCCAAGCTGGACAGCTTGTAAACATCTCATTTTATTAAAAGCTCACAAGAGTTTGAGGGGAATCTTCTGGAGGATAATGAGTCCACCCACACACCCATAAGGAGAGGGAAAAACTAGTATATTTGTGGGTGTAAACTGTTTGTGCCAAATCAAATGTCACATGAATCTGAAATGAAAATCACCGCAACAAACCGAACCTCCGAGTGGGAGGTAAAAATTTATTAGCTGCATGGTGTAAGCCATGTCATTTTGAGTCTAATCCCATTTGGGAGCAATGTTGAAGTAAAAATCAAAAGCCTACAGATGGATGTGTTGAGTTTCAACCCTCAATGAAAGTTTTTAACTGTTGCCCAAAGGGTAGTTTGGTCCTTCTTGCAGTTGAAAGGCTTCAGTCGGGCCCCACTCCCCTCCCTCAAAAGCTTCAATAGAGTTGGAAATACCCCCCTTTACAAAGACGGAGAATTTATAACACTGCAACAACCACCCATCCCCCCACCTGTTTCATCAGACTTAAGGTTACTTGACAACCTTTTAAATCTGAAGCAGCGGGCCTCTTTCTTCCTACCAAACCCAACCAACAATTCTGGCATAGCCTGGTATGTGTAAGGTAGCTGTTTTTGTGCGTCAGTTAAAATTTTTCTAGTGAGAATGTGCAAAGCTTGTTGTGTGGCCTCAGGGTTAAAGCAGGCATGAATCAAACTATCAAAACCCAGCTTTTTTCTCCTGCAGCAGGCAGCACATAAGGCACCATGCTGCCTGCTGCAGGATGGGATGAATCACACTGGTCATGGGTTTTATCAATTTACCTGTCTACCCACAGTCTGCAAAAACACTTTCCAAGGTTAAACTTTGGTAGAGAAACAAGTTGCTCACTGTCTTTTTACAGATATTAAATGAATGATCTGGAAAAATAACGTTTGCATCGTGAAAATCAGAGATGGGGAATTTGGAGTCAACTAGTCATCTCTATGTCGTGTATTTATAAAATATATGGAGATTATTATTTAGAACAGATTAATGACAGAGACTTGTTACAGCTGGCTGTTATCTGCAATTCATACAGGGCTTTGCAAAGGCTTCTGTCCCTCCTTTAACTTAGTCACGTTTTGTCACATTAAATAAAATGATAATAAATAAAGTGAACTTTATTGATCCCACAATGGAAAAGCATGGGCTGCCACTGTGCAGCACCCAGGGAGCAATCAGGGGTTAAGGGTCTTGCTGTGAGACCCAGAGTGCTGGCTGTGGGGATCGAACCGAGCACTTGCAACCTTCTCAGAGCACAAGTGCACTACTCTTAAGCACTAGGCCAACACTCACCCACAAACCAAAACCACAAACATCACTGTACCCTCAGATTTTTACCTGATTTACCAATATGAAGCCAATGATTCTAAAGTAGCACAAAAATGACACATGGTTCACAAATGTTTTAAGAAATTACAGATGGCAGAACGCTAAAACCAAACATCCCATTCAGATAGATCCTCCCCACCATAAAACATGGTGCAGGTAGTGTCATGCTGTGGGAATGCAAGGGCAGCTGGTTTACATGAAATTAATTGGCTAATCTTTAAAAAAAAAAAAAAAAAAGCTTCTTACAGGCTGGAAAAGACCAGCGAATGTAATTATTTTACCCTTTCACCATCTTTACCTATAATGGTAACTTCGTCCCCTTTATACCTACAGGTTCTCCTCACATTTATAATGTAGAGATAAAAATACACCTGTAGCGTTTTTTTCCAAATTAAAAACTGATTTCCTTTCTGATGCTGCTTCATCCCAGTTAAGAATCAGGGACTGCTGCCAGGTTAGTTAGCAGATGCAATTGAAAACTATTATTTTTCTCTTACAATCTACAATTCATTCACTACTTTGTGCTGTATATCCCATCCATCCTTATAAAAAACACTGAAGTTTGCTGAAGCAATTGTTATATATATACTTGGCATGTAGCTACAGCATCTATATATTCCTGATGGATGATATAAAGTAATGCAATTCTGTTTAGCCTTTAAAGAGAATGCAAACAGTTGTCCATAACTTCCCTCATTTCCCGAGACGTCGTCAAAACCCACAATACTGGCAGCACATGCCAGCAGAAAAATGCTGACCGATGTCATAAACACTGGCTGTGAAAGTCAGTGTGATGCTGCTGCTGATGGGCTCTTTAGACTAGCGGTATGTCATGTCCAAACACAGCTGGCAGCACCTGTTAGTTTAACATTCCTCTGCAATTTACGGTGTACTGAGGGTTAGATACTGCCACTGGTTTTAGTTGGTTAATTTACTTCCACGCTGAAACTGCTGGGATCTATATAGCATGCATGGACCTCACTGTTACTTATAAATATTGAGTTGCAGCTTATTTTGCAGATTTTTCAGAACAACTTTTAACCTCACTATAGGAAGCACAATGAGATGGGTTACAAAGGGAGTAAGTTCAGGCCAAGCAGCATGCATGAGTAAATGTCTAATTATATCTAATCATATGTAATTTTCTTGATGGAGGCACCAGAATTAGAATTCATTAATTCACATTAAAATACGTAGAAGCTGCATACAGAGTTTAATTAAATATAAAGGTTTCAAAAATAAAGCTATATATTCTATGATAGAGTAAATGGAGCCTTTGAACATTGTACTTTAGCTCAATGTTTGCTGAGACACCATTATGAATGATTTTTTTTTCTCTTGCCTGGAATGTCTGCAGATAACACAGGCTCCTGCAAGTCGATGGCAGGGTATAAAAATACAAAAGGACATGGGAAAAAGGCATAAAATTACAGATAAGATAGTGGTTTTAAATGGCTGTGACCTTCAAGTAGGAGCAGAAGGCATGAGTGCTGGCCTGTAAAGATGCTGTATGTATCAGCGTATGTGGAGGATGTAAATCTAAAGGCCAAATGCCATTTCAGAGCCAGAAAACCTAACTGTCCTGAAAGTAAAAATTATTTCATAATATACGTTCTGAAACAAAAAGACTTCGAGGAAACTTAAAAAAAGTAATGTACCATTATAAATAGATAACCTAGCATGTGTATTGGCACTCTTAAAATCTCTCTACTGTCTACAGCTATGAATAAAAGAACAGACCCTGGTTTCTTTATTAAAAATTATCAAATGTCTATAGTGGTTAGCTTGTGAGAACAGAAAAGGGTTGACAGCAATATTCTAGATTGTCAAGGTAGAAAAATATGTTGGAGCTTAGTGAAAATGAACATGTAGAAAGCACAGGTGGAAGGTCAAAACAGTTTTGACCTCAGGATCATGAAACAGGAATAATGGATTTTGGAGGAGAAATCACTGGGGAGCTGAAGCGATGGGGACATAACAAAGGTTATGCCTGGATAATAACTGGAGCAGGGAGTCAACAGCGGATCACCAAGGCAGCAGCCGTGGTTAGTTTCAAGCATGAAGATTTCCAGGAAGGTTTCCTTTACAGCTGTTTTTACTTTAACAGGCTCTTCATCAGCAAAAAAAAAAAAATCTGATGCCCACAGACTGATTAATTCAACCACTAAAACTTCAAACATGACTTCTGTATATTGCTTAACAGCTGGAACTGATTTATTTTTGGTGTCTTAATAGTTAAATGAAACCTAGAGTGTTTTACTGGCTGCTGTCTGGTTGCATATTAGTACTTACCTGAAATGCGTTGAGTGTTGGTTTAGAAGTGACCTTTTTGTGACAAATTACTTGTAGTATGCCAAAACCTGCTTAGCACAGGAACTCGGAAGTAAGTTGCAAAACAGACAGTATCACTCTAAACTAAGGCCTCTCAAAGGTAAAACAACTATAGAGTTAGCCAGACATTTTGGGGGATTTAACGTTTAGTGGTGTAAGCTAATTATAGAAGGGGTAATATCCGGTGCGGCATTTGATGGGGAAACAAAGGTGGAGTACTCATATTTTTGTTCGGAATAACAATAGTGCTTGGAATTGGAACAGAAATATGGAAATTTTTTACCCCGAGATACCCAAGAGGATTTTGCTTTGAATAAATTAGCCCGCATGTTGCCGGGAATCTCCATGCTTTCAGCAGTGTTCTTAAAGTACTAATTTCAGCAGGGGTATGGTATTAGCGGTGGAGTGGAAGTAAGACAAATATAACACATCAGAAAAGAAAAACAAATGTCCTCGCTAACAAAAATATCATTATCAATGGCAGCGTTTAGTTAGGACGTTTAGCTCATGGAAAATGGCAGCCCAGTGTATAGAGCATTTGTTATGCAGCCTTCCATTTCTTCAAACCCTCCGTATACACATGGGATCGTAAAATACTAACCACTGCTCCACCTGCACACACCAACTTACAAAAGATCTTTTAAAAAAATATAAGTATTTGTGGCTTGGAGTAGGGGAGACATTAGGGGCCCCCTCTACAGGACGGGACAACTGGCCATGGATTTGTCCAGTGTGCGTGGACGTATATAGACCAGGGGGGGAAGTTTTGTGAAGGAAAAAAAATGTCAGGATTGGTTGATTTAAGTGTCAAGAAGCTACGCTATAGAAATCTTTTTTTCTTCTTCTTTTTGTAAAGGGATGAGACAGTAAAGTGTCATCAGCTTGTGGATTCAAATTGCAGCCAAAAACAATTCCACTACTTTTGTTTGGGTATCTACTGTGCTGGACAATAAGTGCCAAAGTTTAGCGTTCTAAACGTTTACCCTTTTAGGTTTCATTTCTGTCTGCATTTTCCCAGGCCATCTTAACTCACTTCTTTTAGAAAATATTATTAGATTTTTGGACACAGAAATAGTATAACCTTATTTAGTTGTGAACTACCCTTTAAAGTCTCACTGCTTCCCTCATTTAGTTTTATTATGATGATTACTTGGACTTATGGTTGTGTTTGGTATGTGGAAATAAAACAAAACCAGACCAAAAAATAAAGGACCTCCATTCTCGTTGGAAAATCAAAAACAATGAGAACACTCCATTATACTCTGTTGCTGTCAACTGGCAGGGCACGCTCTCAAAGGGGAACAACCGAGCATGCCATCGAATGCATGAGACAAATCATTTTTATCTGGGACCCCGGCGGGTATTGACAAACCGAGGATGCATTTAGATAGCCCAATTAAAATGGGGAAATGAAGCAACATCGAAGCACTTTACAACAGCGTGCCCCCTCCCTGGCCTCAAGGGGGGGGTGGGGGCACCCTACGCTCTCCTCTGGTGGCACTCTTCCTTTGCATAGCACACTCTGTGACGCTGTGTTAGGGCGGGTTTGGGGATGACAGAGGAGGCAAAGAAGCAGGTGGCTCAGAGAAGTCGCTTTGAGGTGAAATGTGGAATATGGAAGGCAGTAATGTCTGCGAGGAGGCAATAATGAGCCCTGGTGACATGGCATCATTTATATATTTTCACATGAAATGCTTAAACTTTGCACAGTGCTTTTTGGGAACAGAACTGGCTGCTTTAGAAACAAGATGCTCAAAAGTATATAACAAAGGTCCAAGACCTGCAAAAAATAAAAAGAACTCAATTCATCTCTCAAGTTCAAGGGGAGGCTGGAAATCGATAAGGAAATATCCTCTACGTATTCAGTGTGTGCTTTTAGCGGTGACCTTTTAATGTCATCCCACTTCCTATACTCCCTCACTTGTAAAAATGAATCCAATTGGTTTAATTTCAGTCCACTATTTGTCTTCTTTGATCAATGATCATCCCGCTGAGATTAGCATCAAGAGCATTTTCAAAAAGATATCTTGGCACTGGTAGACACACAAAAAATTCCATTCATCAGACTCTTCAAACTATGTTAAAGGTTACAAGACTGGGATATCTCATGATGTCACCTTCTGTGTAGGAGGAATAGGGGCTCCAGCCAAAAGCAGGCTGTTTCATTCTCAGGAAGGAGGCCAGAAAAGTCAGAGCGACACTTTGGCAGAAAAACTGCTGCAAGAGCAGCCTGTTTCAGCAGTATTTTTGACACCACAGGCTGTAGTCAACATAACCACAAAGATTAAGACCTTTCACCACAATGCCTCCTGTTTTCTGGAAGCTATTGTCCAAGAGAAACAAAAACCTATACCAATCTACATATCTGTTTTTACTGAACATTTCCACCTGGAAGAATCAATCACAATAGTTTTTACTTCATGGAATGAATTTCAATTTAAAATGGGTAAAAATCATTTTATGGAACATTATTATTTTTATTTTAAACTCAATGACATTCTCCCCAAAAAGTCTGCATAGTAGATATCCTAAATTAAATACGTGGGTGTTCTTGAGCCATTTGTTAGCACATGCAAAATCTTTTCTCTCTAGTTGTCACCTAAACAGCCAGACATATTGTAACTGTAGTGAGGTTTGCAGTAACTAACATTGGAACAATATAACTTTTCACGTATTTTCTCTCTCACTTTTGTCAGTATCTTTTGTTCTTTTTCATTCAACTTTACATTGATGGTAAAAGTACAGATTTATAAGTCGATGACGCTATAGATTAGGGCTTAAACAATTAATGGGAATTAATCGGTTATTGAAATTATCTTTAACTAATTTAGAAATTGATTAATCATTAACTGGAGTATTAAGACTCTAAAACAAACCTTTAACTGATAAAGCATCCCACCTTGAACAGCCTTTATACCAAAATTGTAAAAATCTTTTTTGTGTGTCAATATGCTCTATCCAGAACTCCTCAAGTGGAAAAGTTTTAGTTTCAACGAATTTTGCAAAAAGTCAAAATTCAAAAGCCTTTTTTTATCAAGCGATTAATCGAAAAAATAATCAACTGTTGAGACAATTTGCGTTTAGTCAAATTGCGTTTAGTTTTAGCCCTACTACAGATAGAAGAGCATATACTTCCTGTGGAGGATGAGGAGAGCCCACCTCATGACCTTCTACAGAAGCACCATAGAGAGCGTTCTGATCAGCTGTCTCACTGTGTGGTGTGGAGGCTGCAGCGCCTCAGACTGGAAGAAGGTGAGAAGAGTGGTTTGAACAGCAGAGAGGATCATAGGGGCTCCTCTTCCCTCCATAGAAGACATTTCATCCCAGCGTTGTGTGTCCCAAACCTGTAACATTATCAATGACCCCTCACACCCCACCATGGACTGTTCTCCCTGTTCCCCTCTGGGAAGAGGCTTCGAAGCATCTGATGCAGGTCCAGCAGATTCGGAAACACCTTCGTCCCCACTGCCATAAGACAGCTGAACTGTTGAAACTGCACATTTGCATCATATGTATTTGAACTTCCATATCAATGTCTTTTTTTTTTTTGCCTCATGTTTTTTCTCCCACACTGTTTACGTCTGATCACTGCTGAACTTTAAGAAATGGAAATGCCATAAACGCGGTAGAAAACAAAATTTTGTTTTGTATATGCTCTGTGTATACAAAAGGACAATAAAAGTTGTCAAAGTCTAAGTAAAAAAAAAAAAATGCAGTTTTACCTGCTATGAGTTTGAATCCAATA
>JAGKQL010002739.1:0-12461 GCA_018398635.1 Cyprinodon brontotheroides | reverse complement strand
TGGCCCTAATCCTCTTCCGTATTCAGCCGTCTAATGGCGGAGGGAAAGAAGCTGTTCTGGAGTCTGCTGAACCTGCACCTCCTTCATGTTTGTTCGGACTTTGCTGATGTCATTCTGAAACGTACTAATTCAGCTAGATTTGGTTGGTGAAATGAAAACATCTGGTCAAAAAGTATTATTACTCCAAGCATTTGAAGGTTGGACACACTGAGAGCACATTTATTTTGGGATAAATCCTTCATTTGGATAAAGAGCTCCCTGCGTCAAGCAGAATATGAGCTCCTCATAACATTCTTGTGAAATGTTCTCCATAAAGGAGCCTTTTCAGAACCAAATCATATCATTGTTTAGATATCTGCAATATTTAGTGTCAGGGTTGGTTGTGGTTTGGAGGACCCAAATGCAGAGGCAGAGGTGAAGATACTTGTAGTTTTAATGAAGAAAATGGTTAACAAAAAGGCAGTCCAAAAATCCAACTAAAAATGTAACAGACCAAAATCATGGGGGCATCAAGGGAAAGACGCAGGGGAGGCGACTACAGCGATGACAGGACCAGCAACAAGCAAGGAACCAACAAAGAAAAAGAGCAGAGGCAGAGGCATAAACAGCTGACAGAGACAAAGGGAGGGCTAGCAGAGATGACAAGGGAGCAGGTGTGAGGAGAGCAACAAAGGGAGCCAAAGGGGAAAAGGAACACACACACACACACACACACACACAAGAGGGCAGGGCAGAGGAGGGGACAACGAGAACTAACAAATCTAGAAATTACAACAAAATAGGGAATTAAACCAATAAAAACTACAAACAAAGGTAAAGTAAAGCATAACATAACCAAAACCATGACATTTTAGTGTATTTAATATTTAGGGACAACAGCCATGCTCAAAAATGACTAGAGTAAAGGCTCTAAATGATGGTACGTTTTTTTTTTCTGCATGAGCTCTCAGTTGATGATGAATTACTGACTACACACAACTCTGTCACAAAGCCAGACCTAAAAAAAACTCAGGTGTTTCTTTACTATTGTGAACACCTGGAAAAAAGGCAAAGGAGCTGACTCACACTTTCATATTAGGTACATGACAGGATTGCCAAGTGGATCCTAATCATCTATGGCAGAAATCTCAAAAGTCACATCGTTAATTGTTTTAAAATGACATGTATAGTAATTAAAACAAAGCAGGATATCACTTAGCATTAATGATGTTTGGATTGCCTCCCATAACCCTTCTTGAAGCAAATAATGTGTCTCACTCTAAAAAATGTAATTGGATCTTTTCCAGAGATCTAAATACAAACTGGTTCTTGTTTCACTTTATTTCCTTTCTGTATTTTACTCTTTCTTTTAGGCCTGTCATCACATTTTCCTGCACAGATGACTTTTACAGAATACGTGTTGCCCGTTGAAACATGTCTCAAGTTCCTCAAACTTCTAACCACGTTTACCCACATGTACTACTCATGATTTATAGAGGTATAGAAGGTACTTCCCCTATCTGGAGTCTAAAGTATTTTCATTTTTATTCATCAGCCGCAGAAAGCGTTTTTTTCCGCAGTGTGAGCTCTAACTGGTTATAGCGGCGTATGACTTTGCAGTTTTCTCCTGCAGCCACAAAGATTCATTATCTTGTGTGGTTTCCTCCTAGTGCACCACAGTCAGCAAGGTACAGGGTTCCTGCTAAAGAATTGGATAGGAGTTTTTTCTGCCCTAAAGATTTTACAATAATAATAAAAAAAAAAATAGACATTAAAGATTCTGGAGAAAAATAAGCAGCATATTTTGATTTCTTTTATATAAAAAGAGAGAGAGGCTGAATTAAAGTGATGGGAAGTTCAACCCATTTCTTTTTACTTACGCCCCTCATTCACTATTAGAGTCTTCACATTTAAGCCTAAATAAGCATCTACAGTAAGAATAGTTTTTGATTTAATAAATCCTTTAGCTAAGCAGTTATTTTGTTCAAAATGTCCACATAGGCTTTATGTTTTTTGGTTTAAGAAACACAATAATACTTCATTAAAATAGAGGTGTAAACTCAGGGCCACAGGAAAGTGAACAAAAGGATGTTTTCATAATTCAAATCTGCCCCTCCAACCCCCCTCCCCGTCTGGCTGTGGCTCAGAGTAGTTGCCTGTATAATTTAACACACTAACAGATCTAGTTACTGCAGTTTATTTCGCCTAATACTGTATGACTGAGTTTTTACTTTGATCAAGCTTCATCTATATAAAAAAAATTAAAGTTTCCAATTTTCAAAGACCTTTGCTGAGGGAAATTATCTAAATTCTGGGGCATAAAGTGCACAGAAGTCTCGCAAAAACCCAAACAAAAAGTTTCCCTTTTCTAACAGGAGTTGCTAGGCCAACTACAAATGAAACAATAAAGATAGGTTATACTTTTATTTATTTCATGCTTTTTGCTCTCATCTTTAATGCCACCCTGGGCAGCTGCTTATATAGCCTACAATGGGACAAAAAAATAAAATAATATTCTGCCACTGATTGTGCAAGTTATCCTGCTTAGAAATGTGAGAAATCATTGATTGTAATAATAGGTACACTTCAAATATGAAAAAAAAAGAAATAAGAGCTAAAAAAATCCAAGGAATCCCATTGTAAGATTTTTTTCAAAGAATGTATTTGTAAATTGTGGTGGAAAATACAGTAGTTATTCAGTCGCCTCACACACGAACATGAAGATTTCTGTCTCTCACAGACCTGTAACTTCCTCTTTATGAAGCTCCTTTGTCCTTCACTCGTTATCTATGTTCATTACACCTGTTGTAATTCATTATCTGTCTAAAAGGCACCTGTTCATAGCCTCAAACGGTCGGACTCCAAATTCAATCGTGGGAGTTAAAAGTCCATGTTTCCCAGCTAGGGTTATGGACACAAACCCTGGAGGAGATCCTCCTCTAACAGATTTTATAAGCAAAAAAAAAAACATTACTATAGAATAAACACTAGAGCTTTAACCAGAGGAAACTGTAATGTTGCCAAATGGTTGCATCCATCAGAGGCTCACAATTATGGAACACACTGCCAGCTCATGTTAGGGGCTGTGCAACCTACATAAGTTTTAAATTCTCCTTGAAACATTGGATGAAAACTAACCAGGGCATGTGTGTTCACAGGTAAATTAAGCGTCTTGTTTAATGTTCACTGTTTTTTACCTGCCTTAGGACAGCGGATGCAAAATAGCTGTTATTACTTTAATTCTGGCATATTTACATTGATGCTTTAATATGCTGACATGTTAATGAATGTTAATTTAACCCATATTAAGATAAATAAATAAAATAAATAAGCCAAAATAGCAGCTACAGTGAGGGAAAACTTGGTAAACACTTACAGGACATGTTAGACCTCTATCATTGCTACAACAAAGTTTGTTACAAAGTGTTGAAGTTGAGGATTTAAATCAATTCAGTATTTCTCCTGCAGACAGTATATATATATATATATATATATATATATATATATATATATATATATACTCTATATATATATATATATCTATATATCTGTATATATAGAGAGGTACAATTGTTTTATAGAGGGATAGCTGGTTCAAACAGGTGTCATTGATGCAGGTGACGAGTTGAGGACATAAGAGCTTCTTAAAGACCTAATAGGTCGGTGGGGGACTGACATCTTCAGTGTTTGTGGGTCACCATCTACTTTTTTCCACTATAATTTGCAAATACATTTTCTAAAAATGGGATTTTTCTGTTTTGGTTAAACTGTACCCTATAATGAATTTTACTAACATCTCACATCTTTCTAGGAAACAGAACCAGCGCAAACATGTACTTATTGAACCACCGCATATATAAAACTATACTTGCTCAGGAAACAGGTAAATACACTTCCTTTATAAGTGGAGTTTGGTGGACTTCTTATCTTATTAAATCTTTATTTTATTTAGACACAATATAATTTCAAGGCTTTATAAACATTTAGTTTTATTAGAAATACAATTTATTGAACTCGAAGAGCTTGGATTTTTGTCCTGAACAAAAATCTACATACAGTAGTGGAAAAAACAAAGAAAAATACAGTAACAATAACTCTTCACTTGAAAGGAAATCTGAAAAATCTTCTTATTCAAGTACAAAAATGTAATACTGTAAGGTGTTCGGCATTACATCATCTCCTACTCATACAGTCATAAATCACCCACTGAGATGCAGTATTGAGAACTCACTTATGAAGTTACTCACAATTCCTCATCTGCTCTCAGCAAGGTTAAAACGAAAATAGTTTCAATATATTTCCCTGAGTTCTTGCAATTTATTAAATAATAGTGTTGATTCTTTAGATGTTTTTACCAACCACTCTGTGAGTGTGTTGGTTTTAATGCTATATGAAACCTAATCTATTGTTTGACATGTAATCAACCCACTGGAAATGGAAAACCAAAAGAAGAATCTTACTAAGGTCAGTAGATGCATGACCTAAATGCCAAATATTTCCTCTCACATAATTAACTGCAAACAGATTAGTGTGCAGAAATGCACCGATAAAAAAACAAAAACAAACACAAAAAATAAAACTGATAATTTTGAAAAAGTTTCCTAAGGCAAAAAAGTAAAGCCATTTTTAAAATACTTTACTGTTAATTTAGCTATCTGCCTTCTATTTCTTAGCCAGTAGAAAATTACATTGTTTTTGGAGCTTGAACTGTAGAAAACGAGTCAATAAAAACAGTAGAGAATCATAATAATACTGACACACAGAAAAGGTAAAAGAAATGCAGCTTCACTAACGTAAATAATTTGACATTAGCTTGCAAAACTACAAACTACAAAAAGTAAAAAAAAAAAGTCTCAAATTGGTTAAATGTAGCCAAAAGTGACCCACAGCTCCCGCAACAAATAATAATGTTCTCAATTTAAATCAGAAAAACATTTTTTTCTTTAAAAAAAAGTCAAAAAATATTACATCCAAAATGTCTAGAGGTACAGAAATGAAAGAAAATAAACACACATATATATATATATATATATATATATATAGTGCTGTCAAAATTATCGGCGTTATTATCGCTATAACGCGAGGCCATTTTAACGTATGATAATTTTTTTAACGATGAGATTAACGCTTATGTGGTTTTATGGTACAATTTTCCAAGTACATCCCGCTGCAGCCTGCGGGAAGGCGGGGCTATTTTCCCCCAGTCTATGCATTTCTCATAGGCTTCGAGAGAAGCGACCTCCTCAAGGGAAAAAGACGCTCATACACTGGGTGGCGCTAGTGCCTTTTCTTTAAGCCCCACCACCAACAAACAAGTTGAGTGTCTGGTAACTAGTAGCAACCTGAAATTCGCTGAGAAAACAGATTACTGAGGTGAAATGGAATCTGCTACGGCACTCTTGCCGTCTGTGTACGCCACAGGTCGGTATCAGCGTGTGTGTGTGTGTGTGTGTGGGTGGGTGAGTGTGTCTGTGTGTGGGTGGGTGGGTGGGTGTGTGTGTGTTCTCATTTTTGTTAAGAGGCTGAAAAGTAACTTTCTAGAGTATAGACTACCTCCATCTAGTGATGTCGGTCTATTGATTTTGATGTATTGATTGAAAATTGTTCATTATTATCTTGGTTAATTAACATCTAATGTTAACTCTACTAAATTTTATAGCAGTAGGGTAAAATGCTTGTCTTTGTTCAAAAGACTGTATTAACTGTAAAGACTGTCTTTTACATCAGCCTGTTTTCAGGGCCTTTTTTTTTGGCCTACATATTTGTTATTTTTGGCATAAATCAGTATCTGTGACCTGTTTTCATTTTAAAAAGAACATTGGCACAAACCTAGCCTATGTATTTTTTTGTATGTCATCGAGTATTTAAATGATTTTCAATCAGGAAAAAAAATGTGCGATTAAAAATGCAATTAATCGCGAGTTAACTCAGGCATTGATGCGATTAATCAGCGATTAAAAAATTTAATCGATTGACAGCACTAATATATATATATATATATATATATATATATATATATATATATATATATATATATATATATATATATATATATATATATATGTATGTATGTGTAAATGTATATGTAGAAATATAATCTTGATGTATCCAAAATATATCATCACAAAAGAATTTGAAGATTTTTTTTTTTTTCACCAATAGGAATAACTTCAAGTCACATGACATAAAACTCAGGCCTTCTCAGTTCCTATTAGCCTTGTGATACAGCTGAGAAAGGGCTTTTTCTCTGCTTAGCATTTTTCAGATTCAAGCCAAAAAAAGAAAAATAAAACATGTTGAACATAAGACAGCAGTTATGCCCAAAATTTATAACGGTACAGCGCACTCAACTCTTACAATCTCTGCTCTTTAAGCTGTGCTTTTGCAGAAATGCGTCTTTCATTTGTTCCAGCTCACAAGAGGTGATAGTAAACATTTCTACCAAAAGGAATCCATAAATTATATCCAAAGCAAATATCCCGTTTACTGTATTTTTGGATAAAAACCCAGATGAAAAGGTACACATAGATCTTGGAATATTTCTCTCTCATATTGTTTTTGTTTATGTATTTGCAACATTTTAGTTTATATATTCCTGAAATATATGTCCAGATTGTCATGGCACTATAAGGCAATCATGTAGGTTCTCTGTGTAATGACTTATATCAGACCACTATGAATTTAAATCTACTTTGACCCCTGAGCAGTGGTAACAAGAAGCAAACTCTTAGAAAGAACAATGTTTTTGTTCTTTGCTTTTTTGGAGTAAAGAAGATTTTATTGATTTGTGTGTAATGCATAATTCATATCAGATAAGGGGGTGATTTGCTTTTGGATGGAAACCCTGTATGTCTAAAACTATTCCTTTATTGTACATTTTGTTATCTTGTCTGTCTGCTATTGTAACCAATATGATATGTTGAACTAAATCAGGGGTCTGCAAGCTCTTTGACTCCGGACCCACATATATAACTGGACCCTCCTCCAGCGATATGTAATAGTGACAAATTTATATAAAGTACAATAATTTATTATAATATACCACTATCAATAAGCAAGATGGAAAGAATGGGGTCGCGTGTAATTTTAAAAACTAATTCATAGAAATATGTTTAAAGCACAGTAAGCCTCAAACCGCACATTACTGTACTCAAAATAGATATTTTTACTTTACTTTACTACTTATTTTTATAGCGACTTTTTACTTCTACTCCTTACATTTTTACACAAATCTAAGATGGCTGTCAAAAAGGACACTTTAGACAGGCTTCTAAGTATATGGTGGAAAATTGTTTCCGTTAGGTAATCAGAGCTGGTGTGATCTGTGTGTCTGCTATCCTAGGTCGGTTTAAAGGCTTAGTATATATAACCAGTCTCTAAATGTATATCCTAAGACGCATTATAAGCACCATTACTAAGAACTGTTTTAACTCATGGAGGCTGACATGTCTAGTTCACACCATTTAGCTTATAGAGGGTGTAGAGGCACATGCCACAGAGACACTCACTCCTCTGAAGGTGATCTCATTAATAAAATGTCAGGTGAGGCAGAGGGTGGAACAGAGAGCTGGAATTTCCACCCCATTGCCTCACAAAAATCAAATTAGTTTTGTGATTGAACTGTTTTACGGAGGACTGACAGAGTTCCCACTCCTAAAAAAAGAAGCAGAAACCTTAATTAGAGTAAATTCAATTGATCTGAATTAGACAGTCACTGTATGCATACCTTTGGGTAGTTTGTGCAGATTTTGATCTTCATCTACCTTTGAGTTCGAGCTTTACAGTACAAAACCATCACAACCAATAAAAGTCCAAAGACTGAAATCAATATTCCCCATTGGCCTCGGTTGCTTTGACTTAAAGGGTCTTCAGCATCTGCATGTAGAAAAAGCATTATTTCTTCAAGTAGAAAGAGGTCCCAGACAACAGTTTGAATCAAAAATATATTTAATGCAAAGGATTTAATTAAAGACATAGATAAATGATTAGCTTGATAATTGTCTCTGCTGAAACTAGTCATTGTGAAACCTTATTGTGTGAGCAGTCAAAAAATGAGTCTAACTAGCATTATGTTTTTCTACATATAAAGGTGGCTCGGCCTCCCACACAATGAAGTCAAAATATTTCCCTAACTTCTGAATGTGAAACCATTACATCACTCAACATCCTCCACTTGTTAGTCTTTGCTTTGAACTGTGCTTTTAAATGGCAAGAAGTTTATTCCCTCTCAAAATCTTTAACATAAGTAAACGTAAACCGGACATTAATTTCCACTATACGACTTTAAAAAATCAGGAAGTAAAAACTTAAACAGCTGAGAACTTTCTTAGGAGGTAAAAGAGACATTATGCCAATGGAGCAAGACAATTTACCTTTAAAATAAGAAAACACAATTGTCTTATTCTCAAGTGCATTTTATCTAAATATCTTATTTTAAGAGTAAAAACACTCATTCCATTGGCCCTTATTCAAATATTCAAATTAAGGGTAAATACACTTAATTTAAGAATGTTTGTACTTATTTTAGATCGTTTTTCCAGTGCAACAAGGATCTGGTGGCTTCTGTAATGATTTCATGAAACCAGTATTTACATAAGGAATAAAACTCAGTTTTGTGATTGTTATCAACAAACTCGCATTTCTAGCATTTGTTTGTGCTCACAAATCCTAGATATTGATGTTACGCAGTCCTGCAGGTCCACATTTTTTGTTTTTTTCATATATACACCGTTCTCTTGTAAATAATTACTTCATGCGCATTTTTTACACTTTTTAATCTACTTACACATTTCATTTAATCTGATAAATGTTTATTTTTTATTGTCTGTACATTTTCTTCTAATTGCTTTATGTCCTCTATTTAGCACGGCTCAAACAACATTGGATGTTTTAAATAATTTTCACACATCACCTAAGTCCTAAATCTAATATTGGAATAATTAAAAAAATCCACCATTTAAAATTTTTTTAATAGCCATAAAAATTAAAAACAAAAAAAGCTGTTGCTCTAATTTTTCAGTGACAATGGCTTTGTCTTGTCAAGTGTAAAAATGCAAACATAAGGTTAGAAAAAAAATCTGTTTAATTAATAAAAACATTGATTTAGGAGTATAACAGGTTAAGAGAATTTGCATATGGTTTGTTCTATGGATATTTCTATTTCAAAATGAGAAACAAGGTATAATCCTTGGGTTATTTTGATCTTATTTTTCAAAATTTAAGTAGAAGAATGTAAAAAAAATCAGACAGCTTATCTCATAATTACAAGATCACTAAATATGTATCAAATAATCATAACTAAATAAATAGACAAGGTCTCGTAATTACAAAATAAGATCTGATAATTAAGAGATACTGATCTAGTAATTATGAGATTGTATCTTGTATTTATGAAATCTTTTCTCCTTGCATTAGGAAAAGCAACTTTTGGAATAGGTTCCCTATGACTTTAAGACTAAAGAAAAGGTTTGGGAACCAATGGCATAGCTTGTATAAAGTTTCAAATGTAACATTAATCATCATTTAAAATGTGGCTACTGCTGCCAGAACATGACTTTGTTAAAACTAGGTTATTTCATGACTTCACTTGTATAATTTATTACACATGTGCCCTATTCTTCAGCTTCTTCCTTTGCTTCCTTCATTTCACCATTTCAGAAATTTTTTCTTCTCTTTCAGGGCTCCTACAGAATACGGCAAGTTAAATTCAAGACTTTTTAATGCCAGGTAAATTAAAAATTTAAGACCAAATTCACAAGAAAAACCTGCTTGTGACAACTTTACCCAAAGGTTTATTTTAAAATAAACCACTGCACTAATGTTTAAAATTTTGAAAAGCTTCCCATACAGGAAGAAAGCCAAAAACACACAAATGACAGATATATTTGAACAATTATTTGGATGGAATTAACAAACTTTGTTTTAGCGGGAACGAAACAATCCAGGTTTTTAAAGCCACAACAACCAGTGCTAAGTCTTTTTTTGCAGCTATTTTTCTTTGTATCGTTTTCTTAGTATGTTTGGTGATAAAATTGGGTATTTTACGTGTGCCACACTCCACAGCCTTAATTACGCTTTGCATTACGTTTCTGAGCTTGAATGACTTCTTGCACAAATCCACTGGGCTATGTATGTTCCCTGGTTTCAGCCATGGAAAACTCTTGGCTGGAGACAATTTTTCGTTATATTTACACTTGCTCATCATATTTTCCAGACAAAAAGTTAATGGCGCATCTCTCAAATGTCCCGACCCAGAATAACAGCTTTTATTGGTTCTGCTATCGGGACGGAACCAAAAGAGGCGAGCCATTTTTTATTTTTATATAAAAAAATAAAAAAAAATTTAATCAAATTTTAGTAGTTTTAATTAGATTACAAAAAATAAATGTAGAATAATACAATCCTCCATATGGATGTGTTTAAAAAATTAAGGCCTACAAAAGACTGATTTAAAGACATTGTAATACCTCATTAAGGCTCCAGTTTTTATTTTGAAGAATTCAAAAATGCCTTTTTAAAGGCTTTTTTAAGGATTTCCCGCGGGAACCCTGTCTTTTCTCTCATTTCCTGATTTGTTTTGTAAGAAACTTTGTCTAGGAGGTAGATTGCGACACTTTGTGTTACGTAACAGTGACTATTTCGCAAGGGTTAAAAGGTGCTGAGATGCTTAAATCATCTGATTGTGCACCTGGGGGAAATCAGCATTTATGGGGGACCACTGCCCCCCTTGTAACTCCATCCCATTTATAACATTATGCCAAAGGGTGTGTGAGCACATTTGGTTATAATCTGAATCAATCCTATTGGTGATTTTTTTTTTTTCTTTTTTACAAAAACTAGGAATTTGATGTTGGTTTTCTGTTGTTACAGCATAATCATTACAAACATCACATGTAGAGTGCAGAGCAATGCCGAACTTTACATCCAGTGCATTGTAGATTTTCTTTATAGATTTAACCTTAAAACAGTGGGCTTTATTTGAGAGCAGCGGGACATCAAACATACAGCTAAGTCTTAGTTTCGAGTTTAAAATCTGCTGACCTGGAGTGGTAGGGTAGCCCGTGGTGTTGCTTGATGGTTCATTTCCTGCAGCCGTAACATTCAGAACAAACTGTTCTGTAGGGAGAAATAAGCAGCAGCAGTTTTCTATTATTTATTTCATTAATTTTTTTTATTATATAAAAAAAAACGGTCTGAGTCTTGTGGTTTATTTTCACCTGTCATTTGAAGTCGCCACCGCCAAGCCTTGTCGTCATAGTCAGCATTCAGGTAACAGCAGTAGTGCCCAGAGTCTTCTACTTTGAGTCTGGACAGATGGAGTTTGATCTTTGCTTCTCTGGGAGCGTCTACGTCAAAATGAACCCGTCCTGCAAACTGCTCATCCGCAGACTTTTGAGAACCTCTTATTGTTTCGTATACAATCTTAACATTGTCAGTGTACATTTCACACATCATGTTGATGAGAGTAAAATTAGTTTTCATCTCAATGCTCCATTTGATGGTGATGTTGTTGTTTTCTTTGGCTCTGTAGACCACTGAGCGGTCCATGACACACAACCCTTAAAGAAGACAAAGATTAAAGGTAGATTTCTAATGTATATATGTAATATTTGGGCCAGGCTAGAGATCGTTTTTTTTCTTCTATTTCGACAATAAAATCATAACATTACGAGAATAAAATCGTAACATTATGAAAATAAAGTCGTGACAATACAAGAATAAAGTTGTAATTTACGAGAACAAAGATGCAATATTACGAGAAAAAATACATAACATTAAGAGAATAAAGTTGAAATATTCCAATAATAAAGTTGCAATATTACGAAAATAAAGTTGTAACATTACTAGAATTTTAAGATCTGTCCAGGGAAAATAGAGGAAAAATAGCCTTTTGGTTAATTCTGGTGCATTTGCAGGAATGATTTTTAATGTACACTGTCCCTGTCAAATGATTAAATAAATAAAAATAAAACTAGAATAAAGTTGTAATATTATGAGAAAAAAGTTGCAACATTAGGAGAATAAAGTCATAACATTACAAGAATAAAGTTGTAATAATACGAGAATGGAGTCATCATACAACAACTCCTTTCAGAAAGTTATGTCGTCCAACAAGCACCACCAAACAGAAACCTAAGTCCAGTTTGACATACTGCTCAATTTGATGATGGTGTGCTAAAAGATTTCCCTATTTGTCAAACAGATGCCAAAGTATAACTTCACATGATGCTCGACATTCCTCATTTTAGGGAAGAAAGTGCTTTTTGTAAGATTTGTCATAAAATACAACTTGTTTCTTGTAATTTTAGGACTTTATACTCTCAATATTACGATTTTATTCACGTAATTTTACGCCTTTATTCTTAAAATGTTATGAATTTATTCTCGTAATTTATGACTTTATTCTGCTAATGTTATGACTTTATTCTCAAAATTTTACGACTTTATTCTTGAAATGTTACGACTTCATTCTCGTAATGTTA
>JAGKQL010002738.1:0-11853 GCA_018398635.1 Cyprinodon brontotheroides | reverse complement strand
CTACAGTTTCATTATAATGTTGAAGCCATGGGTAAAACCCACTGCAGGTTTAGGTTTTGCTCTACTGTACCGGATGCATATTTCACAGTTTTTTACAATTTCCTTCAGGATTGTAATGCTTTCATCATCGGTGTTGCCTGAGCAAGATAAGAGCTTTTGTAGTCTGTCAACTGAGGCATGTCCAAATTGTTTATGTAGCTTTAGCAGTACTGTTTTTTTTTCTTTTGTTGCCATGTTTTCTGTCACAATGAGAATTTCATCTTCATCATTTGGTGTCTCACTTTGTTTAAACTGGCTTTCATTATTGATCCTTTCCTTTCTTAAATTTACACAATAATGTCCAGAAGATGTCAGTTCAAGTTTTACAGGTTGGTCAAACATCATTGCTTTGTCTTGAGCAATGTCTAAAACAGCACTCGCTCTCTTCAGTGATGTTTTGCTCAAAAGCATCGGTATATCTGCTGGAACTACTTCTGTCTCAATGTTGCATTTAGTTTTTCCTATTGTTGCAGGAATAGTCACCTTTCTTGTGGATTGCACCAGTTTTCCATCCCCAAACCGGAAAGGTCTTGCACTTTTTTCATCTTTAATCTTCATTAATTCTCTCTGAGGCAATCCACTTACATAATCTGCAAGCCATTTTTCACCACACACAGTTCTTGTACAGGCAGTGTCAATCACAGCAGATCCCAAAGCTTCTACCATGAAGATCTGTGTGTCAGATGTGGATTCGTCTGAAAATTGTAATATTACATCAAATCTATCTTTTGATCCCTCAACATTTGTTAGCTTCACATGTTCTCTTTTATTGGGAGCCCACTCTGGCGATTGGCAGCTCCATAGTCAGAAACGCATTAGAGACACCAGGGACCATAATCAAATGTTTGCGGGGCCAGGTGAACGGCTTTACATCAAATCCTACCTGAAACTACTGGCTAAGGATAAGGTTAAATACAGTAAGACTGTTATTCACGCTGGTGGTAATGATGACACCGTTTCATGATCGGAGGTCACTAAAATTAGTGTTGCCCGTGTGTAAGTTTGCCAAAAAATGTTGGACTCGTAATTTTCTCTGGTCCTCCCTGATCTGACCAGTGATGACATGTTTAGCGCGTAATGTCGGCATTCAACCGCTGGTTGTCTAGGTGGTGTCCTGAAACAACGTGGCTACATTAATAATTGGCAATTTTTGGGAAAGCCTGGTCTGATCTCCTGAGACGGCATCCATCCCACTTGGATGGTGCAGCTCTTCTTTCTAGGAATCTGCCATTTATTAGTCCTCCAAAAACCCCTGACCACCCAGGGTGCAAGGTGACCAGGAAGCAGAGTTCCTAGTTTCTAACACACATCTCTGCAGCCTACTGGTGCTACCACTCTTAATCCAGACAGTGTCTTGCCTCCACCACTAAAAATCTACTAGCAAAGATTCTGGAGTAAATCATGATAATTCCAATTAAAATCAAAAAATAACTCCAATTGTAAAAAAGTTAAACAATTAAATGCGGTCTTTTAACATAAGATCGCTTCCTCTAAAAGTCTGCTAAGTTAATGACTTGATTTGTGATAATCACATTGACTGTTTTGCCTTACAGAAACCTGGCTGCAGCAAGAGGGATTATGTGAGCATAAATGAGGCAACCCCTTCAACCTTATTTAATTTTCACATGCCACCCAGAAGTTCTGGGCTTAGGAGGAGGAGTAGCAACAATCTTCCAGTTCGGACTTACTGATTACCCCAAACAATTAACAGTTTTCCAAACTCTTTTGAACATAACCCCTTAATTTCCTCATTTCAAATCCAAATTTCAAAGCAAGAAAACTCCAACCTTTTTTTGGCAATTTTGTATCGTTCACCAGGTCCTTACTCTGAATTTTTAGATGAGTTTTCAGAGTTCCTTCGATTTGGTATACAATACTGACAGGGTCATCATAGTGGGGAGATTTTAACATCCATGCTGACATTGAAGGCTTATAGCTTAAGAGCAGTTCTTTAATGCTATCTTGACACTATTGTTTTGTCTAAAATAGTCCTTAACAATATCTCTCATCTTCATACTTTGGATCTTGTGCTGACATACGGCATAGAATGTGAAGAAAATACAAAGTATTTCCTCACAACCCCCTGTCCTCTGACCACTTTCTAATAACCTTCAGGGATTACTTAACAGAGTTCTCCTCCCCCAAATGCTAGGTTGGAAACCACCTGTAGCAGATCTTATCAGATAGTGCAGTTATAAATTTAAAGAATCTGTTTTCCTACTTTCTCTCCTCTGTGTCGCTGAGCATGCTGCAGAGTGCAAAAGCATAACTTATGCCCTCATCACAGGTTGATGATTTTGCTGATGGGTGCTAGTTCTCATGCATTGCCTTAGACAACACAGCTCCTTTGAAAATGAAAACCGTTAAAAAATAGAAAGCTTGTTCTTTGTTTAATGCAGAGCTGCGTAGATTGAAGCAAAATGCTAGGAAACTGAGAGAAAATATCGCCTCCACAGGCTCGCGGGAGTCCTTCCTAGTCTGGAAAAATGGTTTACTGCTGTATAAATATGACCCTTTGTAAAGCTAAGAGTAGCATATTCTCCCTCACATTAATAGAGAAATAAGAATAATCCTGTGATTTTTAATATAGTTGTTAAACTCACCCAGAGCCATAGTTCTGTTTGAACCGGCTCCATTCCAATCTGCTCTTAAAGTGTTAAATTATTTCCTTAAGTGGGATTCTTTAACAAGATTGATCTTATTAAAAATACAATGCAAGCACTCCTCTATCCGGCATTAAGGCTCTGAGGTAGTTATGGAATCTGAACCGTTTAGACTGCTTTGATCCAGTTGAACTTTCTGAATTAGTCCGGCAAAATTATTGTCTCATCTAAGCCTTCAACTTGTATGTTAGATCCAGTTAAAACTATGTTGGCTTAAGGAGTGTATTCCCTTGACTTCCTCCATTTTAGATGTGATTAATCTATCTCTGTTACAGGATATGTACCTAAAAGCTTTGCTGTTGCTGTAATTAAACCTCGCTTAAGAAACCGCTCTCTTTTTGACCCAGATGACTTTTGGTCAATTACAGACCTATATCCAATCTTCCTTCTTATCCGCCAAAATTCTTGAGAAAGTAGTTAAGCCAAACAAGTTTTAAGCATCACTTCCTTAAATCTTCATAATGAACTTTTTGAAGAGTTAGCTCCGCTTTAGGCTTCATCATAAAGCACTGAAACAGCCTCTGGTGAAAGTCACCAATGATAGAGTTCTCATACCTCGTGATAATGACTTGTATTGTGTCGTCCTGTTGATCTTAAGTGCTGCATTTGATGTATGTGCTGACCTTCATAATATTCTGTGAAAGACTTGAATATTTTGTTGGAATTAAAGGAACAGCACTAGACTGGTTTAAATCTTATCTATCTGATCGAATTCAGTTTGTTCATGTTAATGATAGATCTTCAACACGCTCAAAGGTTACCTGTGGAGTACTAATAGGGATCAGTGTTGTGACCACCCTCTTTCTTGTTTTCATACATGCCCTCACTGGTAGAGCACAGACAGCATGGGATTAATTTACCCTCGGTGCTATGCTGATGATGTACCCAGCTATATCTGTCTATAAATCCAGATAAAGCTAACCCATTACATAGATTACAGGCATGTCTGAAGACATAAAACCTGGATGACTCTTAACTTTCTGCTTCTGAATGCAGACAAACAGAAGTTATAGCCTTTGAAAACCAGCTGATTAGTCGGTTGCTTCATTTTAGATGAAGTTAAACTGATTTCACATAATAAAGTAAAAAATCTTTGTGGTTGTTGAGCATCCAGGACCTGTCCCCACATCCAAGAGGTTTCCTAGAATTTCCTTCTTTCATCTAGGAACATTGCAAAAATTAGAAATCTCCTGTCCAGGGTGATGCTGAGAAACTAGTCCATGCATTTGTTACTTCAAGGCTGGACTATTGTACTTCTTACTATCAGTAAAGTCCACAAACTGTGGTTAAAAGCCTTCAGCTGATCCAAAATGCTGCAGCCAGAGTTCTGATGAAAAGGAAAAAGAGAGATCATATCTCCTATCCTGGCTTCTCTCTTCAAGTATTGGCTTCTTATTAAATCCAGAATAGAATTTAAAATCCTCGCTTCTCACATATAAAGCCTTGAATGGCCAGCTCCATTTGATATCAGAGATCTGATTGTTCATATGTTTCTAACAGAGCACTTACGTATAGTCATAAGTTTACTAGTAGTTCCTAGAATTTTAAAAGTAGAATCAGAGGCAGGTCTTTTGGTTATCAGGCTCTCTCCTGTGGAACCAACTACCGGTTTTAGTCCGTGAGGCAGAACTTACGTGTCTGCTTTTTTAAGGCTAGGCTTTAAAAACTTTCCTTTTTGATAAAAGCATAGTTAGTGGCTCGGGATTTACATCTGAGCTATCTCTATGATTCCCACATGTATAGGCTTAGACTGCTGGAGGACATAGGGACCACCATTTCATCATTCTGTTTTATCTTCTCTCTCTCATTTCCATGATTCAACCTGCAGCTGTTCACCCTTAACCTTCTGCTCTCTTTCCTCAGAGGCTTTGCCTCGCTCTCGTTCCTTGCTCGTGACGCTATCCTGAAAGAAACATCAGCCGTGCCGCCCGGTCAACACCCTGTTTATAGATGCTGGAGATCGCCTGTTTTCCAGTGTAGTCCTGTTTCTCTGACCGCGACTGAGTGATGTGCTCTTTTCGCCCTGGCATGAGCTGCCTGGGAGCTTGTCTGCCCGGCTGTGGGTAAGTCACGGATCGGGGCCGCCTTTACAGCCGTTTTTATTCTGCTTCTGTCTTGAACCCCAGTCGCCTCTCGGTGCAGATGGCTCGGCCACACTGAGCTCTCAAAGTGCCTTTGAGATGACATGTGTTGTGAATTTGGCGCCATATAAATAAACTGAATTGAATTGAATTAAAATGAGCCACTGGTACCGTGAAAAAAGAACAAATAAAAATCACTCTAGAGAGAAGTTTTAGGATAGCTGGAGATGTTGTGGCACCCAGGACTCAGCTTAGGATAAGAGTGACAGAAAATGGATGGATGGATAATCTCCTATCTTTACCCCTTGACTGGTTTGTCCATGCAAATGCAGTCTTAGTTTGCTCAGGAGTGATTTTTACTTACTAATACAGTATATTTTTACCTGATATTTATGTAAGCATCATTACGCCTTTAAAAGACTGATAGCTGTTTTTTGGCTTTTCGGTGCTAGGTTTCTTATTTGTTCTAGTGGTGTAGGTTACCTTACAACTGACCACGAGAAACAGAAGTGTTGACTGACATGGCAAATTATATGATATATTATGATAACTGAAGAAATGCAATTACATTTATTTGCATGCAGATGAAAACATTAATATTCAAAAGAGGTAGGCTGTATTATATTTAAAAAAATATATTTTTTCATAAATCTGACTTCAAGTCAGACATTTTTTAGTTGAGCCTGAATGTGATGCACAATTACATATCTTACATATCAGATCTTTTTGAGACTGATTTGACTCCATACCTTATCTTTTCTAAAACCAGTTTTAATGTGAGTGTAGGATCATCAATCCATTTAAATCCTTTACCCCCTTTTCCTCTGATAGAATATAGAGTCTGAAACATTAACTAGATGGTGTCTGTTAAAAGGAGTGAGCTATGCAACCCTGAGGGACCAAGTATGTATAGTTTAAAGAAGGAAAAATCACCTTTGGACAAAGTTTTGTTTGAATTAAGCAAAGCTGTTTGCCTTTGGGTTCATTAAACATTTAGTTCCTACTATCTTCCTTTAGTTTTATTTTAACATTCATATTTAATTATCCTCCCATTTCTGTTTGTTGTTCTTTGTAAGGCTTAGTGTTGATGTGTCCTGTCTGCTTTGCTGCTTAACTCCCAGATTGTCTATAAGGTCATTAAAATCAGAAGAACTGCAGGAGGAACGTCTCACTGTCCTTTTGTAGAGCTAATTAGTTCCCACCCTGCAAGGTGACAAGAACAATTGTTCTATTAACATGTTGTCAGGTCAGACCCCCCAACAGAGAAACAATAATAACCACCTATCTGCCAAAGCGCTGTACTATAGTAATATTAAACTCTTGCTCCAGTTGACTTCACTTTTGTTTATTTATAAAGAACCAATTTACAACCACTTATTTCAAAAAACTTTACAAATAAAGACAAAAAGATCCTGTTCACATGACTTCAATCAAACCTTTATTATAGTGAGAAATAACATGTGAAGATAGAACGACAATTCAATTTCAATTCAGTTTTCAATTCAGTTTATTTATTAAGCGCCAAATTCACAATACGTCATCTCAAGGCACTTTACAGTTCAACCAGATCATCCAGTCAGATTGATTCAAAGTTTTCTATCAACATTGCATGAAAAGTGAGATTTTCGTCCCCGTAAACCCCCGTAAACTCCCGCAGATCTGCCTGATTTTCGTCAGTTTCCGACAATTTGCAACCCGTGCTTGTCCGCGTTTGTCGTGCCACAAATTGTCGGAAACGGACTCTGACGTATGTGGAGAGCGATCAGCTGTACTAATGGCCCTAATTAGCATATGAATGCAGCAAACCCGCGCGGCTGGCCAGGTCTGGCTTGAATAACCTACTCAGTATTGGCTGAAACCACTATTCTCAAACAAATGAAATCGCTCGTGATTGGCAGCAAAACCACACGTGGCCACGCCAGGCTTTAATTTTCTTACTGAGTATTGGACGGAACCACTTCTTTTTAAACAAGTAAAGTCGCTCGTGATTGGTTGGCATATATATATATTTACATATATATATTATATATATTCATATATATATATATATATATATATATATATATATATATATATATATTTATTCATTCATATATTTATTCATTCATATGCTGTGTATTTATGTTATCCTACACTACTACACAATTATTATGCTACCATCAAGGACATGAATGAATTTATACAGGAAATGAACATTTGCCAGGAAGCTGTTTATGCAAAGAAAGAGCTTTATTAAAACACACACAACTATATACAACGCGTATCCAAACACATGCGTTTCTAAAAATTAAAAGTCCGTGAACGGTCCGTTTGCTTCCTCGGGGTTGGAGGTAACTGGCAGCATTCCCTCCGAGGCAGGTCCGATGTGCAGACGCCTACTGTGCGTGGCCCTGTACTTCGGCATCGCTTCTAACCGGGACTGCAGCTTAACACAGAGTTCAGTGAGATCCGGCCTACGAAATGGCGGCGACCGTACAATCCATCCAGAGACACCGCGTCGACGGCGGCGGACTTCCAGAGTTCCACTTCCTCATCTGCTAGCACACTCTGCCTCGCTTTCAGCAGCTGAAAAAAAACAATGAATCAGCGCACTGCGTATGGACACAACACATCTATTAATGCACCTGAAAAATAGTCACCAAATAAAGTCTTACCCTCTTTCTTCTGGCCCGACTCCGAGCAGATTGCTTGGCAGCCTCCGCACGCAGCGTGTTGGCTGGCTGCGTATATCTGAAGCTCCTGCGTACCGTCTGAAAATACGTCTTACAGGCAGCTGGAAAACAATTAAATGAGAGTGGTATAAATAAAAAATCAAACGCAAGTCACAGTAACAAGGAAGGAGAAAACATTAAAACAAGTCACTTACACACAATGTCGTCTTTATCAACATCGTGCAAATCTGGACTTGCTGATATGGCTCCGAGCAAATAGGAGGTCACCGCCTCATTGTGAGGCGACAGTAGTCTGTGAAAACAAAATGTAAAGCTATGATCGGTATCTATCCGTATCCATTGCCTTTTACCGCAGAATGAAAGCATATTCTTTAAATCTTACCCTTGCTCCGGTTCATAGCGCCTGCAATTAGTCTCCGAGTTGTGAAGACGGCGTACTGCTTCCTGTGAATCACAAAAAATACACTTTAATAAAGCTTGTTCTTGCAAGGCTACTATTAGCGTAGTAGCTTTAGGCTAGGCTAGGCTATTAGCCGTAGCTTAGGCTAGGCTGCTTTTAGCCTAGCAGGCAGTAATCGAACATATATTTACCGCTAGCATCTCTTCTTTGAGTTCGTCTTGTTCGATGCAGAGTCGCCATCGCGTCCAAGAGGAGTTTTACCCCGAAATCCAGACGCTCCAGACCGCCTGCACAAAGCAAAGCATACATCCTCCACTGTGGCTGCACACCGCGCCGCTCTGAGTTTCTTGGAGATCGTAAAGAGCATGCGCGAGATGAACCAGGGTTTCCGCGGATCAATAAAAATAATTAAAAAATCATTCATTTTTTTTAAATCAAGGCCTTAATTGGCACTAAAATTATTTAAATATGTTTATCGAAGTATTTATAATTCTTTAATAAAAAATGCTTATAAAAACAATTTCGTCAGATATATTATATCGCTCCAGGCGGAGAAAAAGCTAGAGGATATATATATACGTATATATATATGTGTGTGTGTGTGTTTTACATACATACAGGAGTCATGGAACTGTGCTTACAGCTCCTTCATATTTCATGTACACTAATAACTTGTGTACATGGTTCTTGTTGATGGCATTAAAATCATTTCAAATAGCATTAAATTAGAGTCACTCATTCCTGTATGAACCCTGTGAGCGCTTAATTTAATATGACATATTAAAAAAATCCCACCATCATCCAGCATATGTTCAGTTTCTGCCCAAATATATATTTATATTTTTGTAGATTTTTGTAACGGGGATAAGGATAATTCAAAACTGCTTTTTTTTGAATGAACTTGTTCACTTCTCCCAAACTCATCTCTTTTCATTCCTGTAATAAGAAGTTTCTTTTGAATGGATTTGATTAAAGTTTAAGTCCCTCGGTATAAAATAAATATTTTAATGGAGATGAGAAATCTGCTTCCTCGTTGGTGAATAACCAATAGTTTGGATCCAATCATTTAAATAAACTGTGTTAGTTTTTTTTTTAATATATAAGAATTGTGCTATAATTTCTAGTCACCGATCTGTTGCTGCTATATTTTAATTTGACGAACCGGAATTTGTCGATGTTCTTTTTCCTGTTTGGTGCGATTGCAATTGCGGATCTTGACCTGGCCGGACCTTATGACCACAGTGTACCAATCTTCTGATGGCTACTTCCAACAGGATAATGCGCCATGTTATAAAGTGAATCATCTCAGACTTATTTCTTGAAACTTTTCCACTTAAGTTATTGTGAATTGAGCATATTGACAGACAACATTTTATTTTTTCTTCTTAAAGGGACACTATGCAACATTTTTCCAGTTAATTAATGTGTTCCATAACGTTATGGATGACTAAATGAGTCATTTCAGGTTGAACAAAGGTATTCTCGGCCGCCCTGGTGGTCTGTGGGGGAAATACTGCACTTGCAACTGCAGGAGCACCGACCCGCACCCACAGGCTCAGAAGTCTCGCGTGAGAGTCAGTCTTGCTTTACGGCGAGAACTGCTACACCCCAGTTAAAAGCATTCTCGTTGCTAGCACAGTGGCAATCTTTGTGCAGTTATGCTACGTTCTACACGCAGCAAAAGCAGCAAAATCGCATCTGCTGCTTCATTTTTGCTGCTTGTACCAGTTAGTACTGACGCGCTGCTGAAGCAGCTTTGCTGCTCTGGCTGCAAAAGTGTGTCTGACGCGCGTTGGGCGGAGGTTTCACTATCCTTTCTCTGCCTTGCAGCTATATTTGCTGTGATCATTTGGAATAAAGTAGTTTTAATATGTTTTTAAGTGAGAAAATACACCTGAAAACGTAATCAGTGCAGTCAGTTCATTCAGATTATTATCCTGCCTTCAATATTTTTTTCTGTCGGAGCCGCTCAGACCCCCACATACCAGCGTTTGCGCCGACGAAGGTATGGATCCCCTTCATCAGCAGCGTTTCCGCCGCGGCAGCTGGTAAGTGTTTTTCATCTAAATAATCCAAACTGCATATTCTGCCGGCAGATTTCTGCATTTTAAGTTAATTTTGGCGTCAATAAACTGTTTAAGAGCAGTGATCATCAGTCTGCTGGCTGTGTCTCTCTCCTGCGCGTTAACGCGCACCCGGCCGCTGCTGCAGCGGCTCAGGCGATGCTGCGCCTGCAGCTCAAAACAGCGCCCATGGGACAACTTTGCATGTAAACTTCGCTGCTTCTGTCCAGCCAGCTTCGTCCAGTGTGTGAGCGCTGGCGTTAGTCATTACGCTGCTAAGCTCAAAACAACAGCGCCTGGCTTGACGGAAAACCGGGAAAACAGCTGAGCATATTTACGACAGTGCACTTTTACTTTCGCCCTCTGGAGGGAGCCTCACTGGAAAATCAACAATCGGTTGCATAGTGTACCTTTAAATGCAAATTTTTTTTTTTATAATTACTGCTCTAAATGTATTGCTCTGTCAGCTAAAGATCTGTTTTGGTCTCTATACTTTAATTAAATAAATCAATTCAAGCTAAAATGTAAGAGGCTATACTGAGCCTGATCTCTTTGTATCAGAGATTTTCTTACCTTTTAGAAAAATGTCACTTGGAGTAAAACCCCCCCTGCAACCCTGATTTGCATTTGTATAGCTCACAGCATGTTCATTTTACATGTTAAAGCCTCCCCTAGAATTCCATGGGGAGGCATGGGGGGAGGCTACTGCCTAACAAAGTCCACGTCAATTTCTGACAATTTACGGGAGTTTTAAAGTAACCTGAAAATTATCGTAAACTGCCGCTAACCTGAAGTTCCACAACAATCTACAGTGCCGCATATTGACGAAAATCCCACTTTTCATGCAGTGCATGCCAATTTCCCCTTCATCGCTGTCAGTCACTTTCCGTGCCGGGCAGCTCCTCAGAAAATGATGCGGCTTTTGTGAAAGCTCGAACAACAGAGCCAGCAGACACGTTAGCCCAAGCATCTACAATCCATCCGCCAAACTGTGGCGTAACTTGCCCGGCGCTGCCTTCCACTTTTCGTGAAACTGTGGTCTCCGTCGGTCATCCATAGCTCCCACGCGCGCTCACAGTCTTACTTTGAGCGGCCGGTTCACCGACGATGTCGGCGGTTGAAGTTCCTTTGTCAGACCTCCGCAATAACAGCGAGCACAGCGTTCATTTGTTTCACCTTGTTTTCAAATCGGCTGTGAGATGGACACGCATGGGGTAACAGATTAACAGGCGATGGTGATGCGTGGAAAAAACCACCTGGTCTCCTTACATACACCTCCCTCAGCCACTCTTTCATCATCTCCTCATCCATCCAGCCGTTTTCATTTGCCTTAATAACGACTCCAGCTGGAAAAGTCTCTTTAGGCAAAGTCTTTCTTTTAAAAAATCACCATTGGCTGCAGTTTCTGTCCATTTGCGTGGCAGCCAATCCACGCCCACACTTCCCCCTTTAGCGTTCTCATGGTGGTCTCAACAAGCGTCCGCAGTAACAACACACATAGGGCGCACCGCACTATAGGGCGCGCCGCACATTTTGAGGGAAAAAAAAGACGTTTATATGCGCCTTATACTTTCGCGTAAATACGGTATATTAATTTATTCTCTTTACTCACTATAAAAGTTTTCATTCAGTCTGTTTTACCAGCAAGGCCACATAATTCTCTGCTTAAGGTTGTTTGTAGATCAGACATAGCTTCTTCCCTAAACAAGCCAGATTCTTTCTCAATGTTTATTCATAACATGTTACAGGGGTTGACGTTAAAGGCACACTATGCAACATTTTTCAGTTAATTAATGTGTTCCATAACGTTTTGGATGATTAAATGAGGTCATTTCAGGTTGAACAAAGGTATTCTCGGCCGCCCTGGTGGTCTGTACTTGCACTTGCAATTGCAGGAGCACCGACCCGCACCCACAGGCTCAGAAGTCTCGCGAG
>JAGKQL010002737.1:17045-30211 GCA_018398635.1 Cyprinodon brontotheroides | reverse complement strand
AGTTCATGTGAGGCTAAGCATCTAGCTTAGGCTTAGCCTGGCAGTCCTGGGTTTGAGCTTCCAGCTCACTGCAGAGAATAACAGGGGAAAACACGGAAGGATTTCTCAGGCTGAGCTTCCAGCTCACCGCAGGGAACAACAGGGGAATTTCCACATGGGAACCTCTAGGGAAACTCCACAAAGAAGTCGTCAGGTTTCATCCATCGTAGGAATCTTCGGGTTGGCTCACCAAGGCAGATTAGCAGGTTAGACTTTCCAAGAGCTTCAGGCTTGAGACCGGTTTCCTGTGATGCAGCTCTCCCAGAGCTGCAGACCAGAGACTGGGTTCCAGTGAGGGTGCTCTTCCTGAGCTTCACAAGGAGACAGGTGATTAAGCTCATCCAGAGCTTCACGAGGAGCCAGGAGGTTAAGCTCATCCAGAGCTTCACGAGGAGACAGGATTCCTGTGAGGCACAGATAAAGGAGAGATTAGAATCTGATCTCAACCTAGAGACAACCAAGACTCAATCTACAACAGAAGGCTCAGGAAGCTAACCAACTAAGATCAACACTGCGGCGTGGAATCAAGGTCTGAAGGCAGCTTAAATACTGTGGTCCTCCTGATGAGTAGATCAGACACAGGTGTGTGGGAGGCTCAGCTCAGGAGGACCCACGGCGCACTCTGCTGGAGACAGAGGGTAATCTCCAGAACCTAACAGTGACTCCAGCCCTAAGAAAAGACAAAGAGAGCAGAAGAGGATCCTCGGCGCCCTCTGGTGGGCAAGCCTGAGGATCCCAACAGAGCCCCCTCAAGGGCGGGTGGATTCCAGACGCCCCCTGAAAAAAAAAAAATCCCAAAAAACAAAACAACCCACCCAGGGCGGGCGGAGGGGGCACCAGGGCGAGGAGGGCCAGAACCAACAGAAAAAAAGGTCCAACAAACAAAAAACAACCCACCCAGGGTGGGCGAAGGGGGAAACAGGCCAGGAGGGCAGAAAACAAAACCAGGGTCCAGAACAAAAAACGATCCACTTATGGTGGACGAAAACAAAAGAGAACACAAAAACTTTCTTGGGCAAAGTCTCTGGTGGCCAGCCGAGGGACCGGCAGCGGGACAGATTCTCTGGTGGCAGGCCAAGGGACCGGCAGGGGGACTGAGTCTCAGGTGGCCGGCCGAGGGACCGGCAGCAGGACACAGTCTTAGGTGGCCTACCGTGGGGCCGGCGGCGGAGGCGTAGTAGCTGCTCAGGAGGTCGACCGTTAAGACGGAGGCGAAGCAGCGTCTTAGGGGGACCACCGCCGGGCCGGAGGCATGGCAGAGGTTCTGGGGGCCGGTCAAGGATCCGGTAACGGAGCAGAGTCTCAGGTGGGCGGCTGCGGGGTCGGAGGCGACGCTGACACTCTGGGTTTCTGCCACGGGGTCGGCGGTGAAGATGACGCTCCGGGGGTCTGCTGCGGGGCCGTAAGCGAAGCTGCTTCTCAGGTGGATGACGCCCAAACTTCAGGAGGTACCCCCACGGGGTACCCCGTCCCCTGCTCGGCAGCTCAGGAACAGGCTCAGCAGCAACCGCCGATTGCGGCTCAGGAGGAGGCTCAGAGGAGACCGCCGACTGCGGCTCAGGAGGAGGCTCAGAGGAAACCGCCGACTGCGGCTCAGGAGGAGGCTCTGAGGAGACCGCCGACCGCGGCTCACTGACTGGAACAGGGGAGCCCGCCGATTGCGCTCTGGGTCTGGAACAGGGGAGCCCGCCGACGCTGCGGCTCCCCGGTCAGGAACAGAGGAGCCCGCCCGGTGCGGCCCATCAGGAACAGAGAAGCCCGCCCGGAATGCGCTCCCCGGTCAGGAACAGGGAAAGCCGCACGATTGCAGCCCCGATCAGGAACAGGGGAGCCCGCCGACGCAGCTCCCGATCAGGAACAGGGGAGCTCGCCCGACAAGTGGCGTGCCTCCCGATCAGGAACAGGGGAGCCCTCGGCCGACGCGGCCCCGGATCAGGAACAGGGAGCCCCGGCCGATTGAAGTGCTTCTGATCAGGAACAGGGGAGCCCACCGACATGCGGCTCTCGATCAGGTGACAGGGAGCCACGCCGACAGCGGCTCCCGATCAGGAACAGGGGACACTACCGGCTGTGGTTCCACCTCTGGAACTGGGGAGGACCACCGGCTGTGGTTCCACCTCTGGAACTGGGAGGACCACTGACTGTGGTTCCACCTCAGGAGCTGGGGAGGCCACCGACTGTGGCTCCACCTCAGGAACAGGTGACACCACCGACTGTGGTTCCACCTCTGGAACTGGAGGGGACCACCCATGGAGGCTCAAGTTCAGTCTCTGAGGTGGCTTGAGGCGTCTGTGGAGGACTCTTGGTGGTTTGTGGCCTTTGCTGAGGGGCTCTTGGGGGCATTTTTTCACCAACTCCACATTCTGAAGCCCTCTTTAGGTTCAGCTCAGGGGTCTCTGGACGGCACAGGGCAGGCTCAGGGGTGTCTGGACGGCACAGAGCAGGCTCAGGGGTCTCTGGACGGCACAGGGCTGACCCAGGGGTCTCTAGACGGCACAGGGCTGATTTAAGGCGACGCCTTTTCTTACGCCGAGGGGTCTTGGGAGCTAGGCTAGCAGGTTTACAGATAGGATCTGGAGACAAATTAACCGGTTGAAGACTAAGAGTTCTAGAAGGGATTACTGGATAAGGAGATAAAGGATCAGGCACGGGGTCAGGCTTTAAACTAACTGGGTTGTTTACAGGACTAGGATCTGGATCTGGCTGACGTGGAACAGAATGTGGTGGTTCGAAAGGGAAGATGTCCTCTCTATCTCCATAGAAAAAATCTCATAGATCATCCTCATGGATGTAGGGAGCTCGATTAACAGGCGAGGGAACAGGTCTAGATACAACGGTGACGGGTGCAGGTGTATGATTAGGCTGGCGGGGAACTCTAAGTTTGAAGTGAAATTGATGGGCCAAACTTGAGTCCTTTAACGGATGGAGCTAAATGATGGTCTAGAATATGAGAACTGAGACTAACCTGGCGCGGAGAGGAACTGAAACTGGTTTGTAATGCTGTGTCTAATCCAATGGCTAAGTCAATGAGGTCCTCAAGGGTAGCTGGCTCGACGTAAAATGAAAGCTCATTTCTGATAGAATTATTTAAAGCTAAGAGATAAGCGGACTTGAGCGCAGACTCGTTCCACCCGGAAACGGCTGCTCTCTCCTGGAACTCGGAGGAAAACTCGGCGACGGACCTATTACCCTGTTTCATATTCAGAAGATTACCAGAAATTGAGCACTTAGTGACCTGACTAAAGGTTTTTTCAAACTCCTGAATGAAATTCTCGAGTGTACAGTTTTCTCTAAGTTTAGGCGGAAATTTGGTCTCCGCCCATTCAAGAGCTTCACCAGACAGAAAAGAAATAACAAAAGCTATCCTATCCTTAGCATAAAGAAATTTAGAAGCATGGAAACTAAAAAATAATCGGCACTGAAAAAGAAATCCCTTGAGCTTACTTGGATTACCTGAAAATCTCTCAGGCAGAGAAGGACCGGGTGACGAAAACGACGGGTAGAGTTCAGACCAGAAAGGAGGATTATCATCTTGACTAGGAGATGACGTCACCGCCGGTGACCCAGGAAACGGAAGTGGATTCGGGACAGGACGAGCCGCTGACGTGGCGTTAGCATTGTAGAAGTGGCTAGCGAATGTTTGTTTTAACAGTAACTCATGGAGGGTTTGTGTGTGATCAAGAGTCTGAGCGTCCTGTTTCTCAGTCCAACGACGGAGGTAATCTGCTGGGCTTTGTGTTTGGCCGCAGTGTTCTGTCATGATTGGGTTTCTGAGAGTTAAGCCCAAGATGCAGAACACACACGGAGACACTGGTAAAAGTCCAAAGAGTTTATTAAATGACACAAGCACATGGAAAATTAACTGGAACAGTTCAGGCAGGGGGCTGGTTCACTGGGGTCTGTGCAGGGAACGGAAGATGGCTGGTAGCTGAGTTAAGGCTAAGCATCTAGCTTAGGCTTAGCCTGGCAGTCCTGGGTTTGAGCTTCCAGCTCACTGCAGAGAATAACAGGGGAAAACACGAAGGATTTTTCAGGCTGAGCTTCCAGCTCACCGCAGGGAACAACAGGGGAAAATCCCACATGGGAACCTCTGGGGAAACTCCACAAAGAAGTTGTCAGGTTTCATCCACGTAGGAATCTTCGGATTGGCTCACCAAGGCAGATTAGCAGGTTAGACTTTCCAAGAGCTTCAGGCTTAAGACTGGTTTCCTGTGATGCAGCTCTCCCAGAGCTGCAGACCAGAATACTTGGTTCCAGTGAGGGTGCTCTTCCTGAGCTTCACGAGGAGACAGGATTCCTGTGAGGCACAGATAAAGGAGAGATTAGAATCTGATCTCAACCTAGAGACAACCAAGACTCAATCTACAAACATAAGGCTCAGGAAGCTAACCAGCTAAGATCATCAACACTGCGGCGTGGAATCAAGGTCTGAAGGCAGCTTAAATACTGTGGTCCTCCTGATGAGTAGATCAGCCACAGGTGTGTGGGAGGCTCAGCTCAGGAGGGCCCGACGGCACTCTGCTGGAGGCAGAGGGTGGCTCTCCAGAACCTGACAGTGACTCCAGCCCTAAGAAAAAGACAAAGAGAGCAGAAGAGGATCCTCGGCGCCTCTGGTGTTGCAAGCCCGAGGATCCCAACAACTTTGGACTTTTCCTTTAAAGAATTGTGAAACAGCCGTCCTAAAACACCTTCACTGGCTCAATAAGGCAGCAGATCCACTTCAAGATTCTCCAATGCATTTTAAACCTTTTAATAACCTTGTAAAGTGTATTAATTTAATCAGAAGTGCTGATAAATAAAATACATTATCATGTATTATTATTATCATCAAAAACAGGGGAAAATACAATCTATTAATGTGATTTTATAAACCCAAACTTATAATACTTGTAAAACTGTGTTTTTAAATTACATGGATTGTTGCACCACAAATTGTCCAATTGTTCATGTCATGCATATATTTTATCAGGAGAGGGAGAACAGAGATGTAAGAGAAAGTGGAGGAAACAGGAGAAGAGGCTGGAGACTCACAGGTGAGGCTGAAAGATCAAAGAATTGTGACAAATTTTTAGGTGATGATAATCTGCACTTTCAAAGTTCAAACACCATGCATATATATATTTTATCAGATGAAATAAACATACTTGCCAGGTGGGGGTTTTTACTGAGGGAGCAGTAAAAATTGTGTGTGAATCTATTATTTTACCAAGAAAGAACTTTATCTAAGAAGTGAGTTCATGAGCTGGGTGGAAAAACTCGCTGCATGGAAGGAGTGACATAAACTACATTATTTGGCAAGTTTTGGTCAGAATTGTTGTTACTTAAACTCTAATTTGCTAATTTTTCCACCTTTCTTATGTTTATCTTAGCTTGGTCTAGTGCAGTCAGGAGTCAGTGAATGTTCTGACAGTAAAGGAGCACAAGATGGAAGAGGAGGGCCAGATCAGATAACTGAGCACTGGAAAAACAATCTACAAAATAAGTAAAAATGTCTTAAATTAAGTGTATTTACCCTTAATTTGAGTAGGTTAAATGAGATAGTTTGCCAATGGAATGAGTATTTTTACTCTTAAAATAAGATAATTAGATATTATTGCACTTGAAATAAGACAATGCAATTGTGTTTTCTTATTTTAAGTGTAAATTGTCTTGTTCTATTGGCAAAATGTCTCTTTTACCTCCTTGATGCAAGAACGAATGCACTTATTTTAGGAAAAAATTACTTATCTGGATTTTGATTTTCCAGTGAGTGAGCAATATCAGCCCAATCCAAAAGAAATTGCAGTTCACTAATGTGCAAAACAAAACTTTACGTTTCCAAGAGAAAAGGTTTAAAGAATTTAACTTAAATTATGTGTAAAGTAGCAATATAATCTGAGAGGAAATACAAGAAAACACAGTGAACTTATGTATGAGTTATATTTAAATACTTGAATCCTCTGCACTTCTGATATCAAAATCTCATCCATGGTCATATGATTAGGTTGCTGTCGGTCTTCAGGTCTGTAGTCAGCCAATGGCTTTTCTAGTGGAGGAAAAACCAGGCCGGTGTTCTGTCAGATGAGCATACCTCATCAGACCAGTATACCCATTGTCAATACGTACACGCAAGACGTTAGATTTGCGTTTATCCCTTTTTTTTTCTCCAAAAAAATAGACATTAAACTCCCTCAACGGGTGTGCATCCCTCTAGTCATGTACAAAAAAACAACAGTTTAAGGTGGGATCTCCATACATTTCCAAAAACACCAGAAAGTCAGTAATTTAATAGTTTTTTTGTACATGTCTAAAGGGATACACACCAGTTTAAAGTTTATCTTTTGTACAAAACTAAAGGGATGAACGGGTATTGACTAGTGGTATGCTGGTCTGACCGGGTATGCTCATCTGACAGAACAGCGGGTCTACAATCTGAAAAGCTTTGCATATTGCACGCTAACTGCTAGCTTTTTTCCTCATGGAATCATGGAACCAACAGCTGCAGTCTTTTAAGCTGTGTCAATATTAAATGATTTCAAAACACCAGTTCTGTTTCATGCATGATTTTTTTTTTATGTATTTATTTATTTTTGCCAAGCGTATTCTAAGATAATGGATAATACAAATCCAAGTTTAACAAATGTCAACATGTAAAGGAATAACTCAAGAGGTACAGCATACTGCAAAAATGGAAGGTTAAGCAAAGAAAATGTGCAAATGGCAACATCATATCAGAGGAAAGTGATAAATAAACAGTTTTACAAATATTTTTTGTTAAACATTTATTTCAGAATTCTTGAATTCAAAGGAGGCAGAGAGAACAGAATGTATATCTGTCATGTTCTCAAATAACATTTAGTTGAAGATTTTTTCTTTCTCTCTCTTGCTGTATTAATATAAATCACCACCATTTTGACATTTTTTTATTCTAGGTAGAGCTTTTTAAAGTAACATATTGGACTGAACACTGGGAGGGGGCACAATGGGAGAGATTGGAAGGTTGAAGAGAGGTTCATCTTTAGTTTTTTTGAGTACTTTGTTGAAATAATGATTACACTTGCAATTAGACTGCTAAACAGAGTGCGATATAGGGGGGTTGTCCGGGGGTGCTCGACCTCCCGATTAACCCATGAGACCCCCTGGAAACCTCAAAAGAAAAATTTAAGGGGGGTCTTAAATTGTGTCAAAAAAAATTTTAATAAAATGTTCTGGCTCCTTAGGAAGCCATTGCTCATATTTGCGTACTGTTTCTAAGTTATATACTATAAGCTTTCTTATGTAAAATATTTGATATAGTCTTATTTTGAAAGCACCGGAAGTTGAGCAGTTGGTGTCTTCCTGTTTAACGAGTAAACACTGCATAGCTAAATCTGTTCTCTCTGTGCTGCGTTTTTGGCCAGTACAGCATGTAATTTGATGTGAAGGGTGTATTTCGTTTATGTTTCATGTTGTGTTTGGAGGTTTATTGCAAGAAAGTAGTGATGGTGAGATGAAGCCTCATGAGGCATTGAACCGTTTGGCCAAATTGCTTCAACGATCCCCACAGTTCATGAGGCTCCATGTGAACATGTCAGCACATACTGGTGGAGGGCAGAACCACAGTTTGTAATACAATCTGTGATTTTTGGTTTTTTCTTTTTTCCCTTTTAATTTCGCTTGAAATGTATTAATGACTGGTGTGTATAATAATAAATCTTTTTGTAAGTTTTTAAGTGGCAAAATTTCTTAGAGAACAATAATTTAAGGTGCAACTGTTTTTCTACCATTTTAGTGAAATAAACTCAAGTAGACAGAGACAGTGACAGTGTTTGTGCAAATGGGTAATGATGAGCAAAAATGAAAGGCGTTAAATCATTTTTATTCAAACATGATGAGTTTTTTCCACAGCTTTTGGTTTTAATCAGGTTGGAAGTTGTGGTGCGACCAATCTTTGGTTGCACCACTCCTAACTCAACCAACCAAACTAATCCAAACAAACGCAAAACCAGTCCCAATCGTTCTTCACTAAGTGTAATCGAATTTTTCAAAAGTCAAAGACAGGTCTTGAACCATCAACCAAGAGTGGGAGCTTGACTCTTACCGCTGACACCACCTATGTAGATAATTCAATATAGGAGAAAAAATACTTCTTAACACTGACGTTGTTAACGCAGGCTTTGTCCGGTGGTTTGCTCACATTTTGATCATTGCATTGTTTATTCTAACCAAATTAGCAACTAGATTGTTGGTTGTTTTTCCAATCTGTTATTAGAATCTATCCAAACCACTTTATCCAGCTGAGAGCATCTCTCCTCCAAACTCCCACATCTTGACTGAACACAGAGGCTATTTAGATTCCTTTCAAAATTCTTGCACTTCTTAACCACTTTCCGAAGCGGTCATGTGGTATCACGGTAACAAGGCCTCGGACGTCATCAATTTTGGCCCCTCCTCTAAATGAATCACGCCTTGACACGCGCTTCGGGGAAATGCCCACTCCATTACTCGACACACGCCTCGAAGCCTCGGCTCATCTCATAACATCACTAATTTCCAATAACCCCACCGTAATCATTTTCTTTGGATTTATTGGCTGGTATGGATGGATGAATGAATGGTAAAACTGCAACAAAGAAATAATGTGCATAAGTCTTTGTGTAAACAGGCACAATTCCAAATAAACAGACACAATTCTCCTAAATAATAAACTCAACATATTCCCTGAATATGCACAGAAACACATAATGACACAAAAAACATGTTAACATTAGCCGCTAGCTAGCGGCATCGCTAACGGCTAGTTAGCGCGTATGCTAGCGTCTTTTTAAGCTTCTCTTCTCGGTGACCTTTCTTGAAGAAAGAATGCTTACATGTTGTTTGTGTGATTATGTGTTTCTGTACATATTCAGGGAATATGTTGAGTTTATTATTTAGGAGAATTGTGCCTGTTTATATGGAATTGTGCCTGTTTACACAAAGACTTATGCACATTATTTCTTTGTTGCAGTTTTACCATTCAGTCGTCCATCCATACCAGCCAATAAATCCAAAGAAAAGGCATACGGTGTGGTTATTTGAAATGATGGTTATCTACCTGCTAAGCTAAGAGTAAGGGCAGGACGTAAATTATTTTTTTGTCATTAATGGTCACTAAAATGTTTTTAAGCTCAACATGTCCAGTATTAAAATTCAAAACCTTTATTCACAAATATGCCCTGTCTCCTGCACTACTATTAATACTATATTTATTTACTGTTCTTTTGTACTGTTACTGTTACAAATGCTATATCTTACATAATTGGTAATAATAATATTTTTTCTGCTGCCATTACCATCTGCCTTTTTGCACTAGCATAAGTATTGCATATTTTATATTATTGTACATTTTATATTTTATTGTGAAATTGAATGTTTAAATTTTAGTATTAGGAACTGATCTGTTCTGTTGTGCCTGTGCACTTTATCTGTTTCACTGTTGGTGAATGAGAAACGAACATCCCCTCTCAAGTCCTTGTATGTCTGGTGAATCGGAAGAATTGACATTAAAGCTGACTTTGACATTGAAGTGTTATAGGTCTACTGCATATTGAGAAAATTTAGATCTGTATTGCGCAACAATCGGGAGATGGGGACCCCCCCCCAAATATTGCAACATATTCTCATTATCAGTTCGTATGAAATCGTACGAAAAGTTATGCACACTATTTCATAATGCTTTTGGACGTGCTTTTTCAAAAAACCACATCAGTGAGCATGCGCTGGCAGACAGAAAAACAAACAAGCTGCATGGATGGAAAATTGGAAAACATTGCAATCATCACTATTCATGTCTCTAACTACGTTGCTTGCTGTTTTATATCTTAGGGTTAGGGCCAGGGTTAGGGCTTATGTAATTTATATTCTATATTAGGTGAATGAGTGCGTCGAATCGCGAATAAGCATACGATGACCAAAACGTTACTAAATTACGGTGCCATCACTTTTACGTGCGATTTCATACAAACTCGCACATGAGAATACACTGAATATTGACAGGCCATTGACAGGCACACTGCTGCTAAAGCTTTTTTTTATAATGTTTTTTTTTTTTTTTTGGAAGAACCCCACATAACACTAGTGCAACTAGTAGCCCAACTAGTAGCCTTTGATGGATCCTCAGAAGTCAAACATTTTAAATAAAACAGATTGACAGTTCTGTTCTGGTTCAGTCTTATGCTCAGGATACCCTCCAAGGTCTCCAATGGCATCTCACTCACTTCATAACCTTTATTTTCCCCTGTCTCAGCTGTAGGCACAATCTCCTCCCCGCTGTTGCGATCATTTCTTCCCACTGCACCATATGTAGGAAAAAACGTTTGAGTCTCTTCTGGAAGGTTCTTTGAATATTCGGGGCAGCAGTAAGCAGACCATATGTATTCAGGAACAGCAACTCTGTTATTGATCCAGTGTATGGTTTCCATGTAAGGAATGACACCAGTTATAACATACATTTCACCTGCGCAGTATGGATATATTTTCTCCTTCATTTTTTTCTCCCATTGATTCCAGGGGCCTGAATTGGAGTTGTTCACCTGGGGAACAATGTTTGTCAAAGTAAAGGTGGCGTTTTTGTCTTCTGCCGTGTTGTGGTGGCCACTAGGAGCGAGATGTCCTTTGGAGAAGCCTGAGTTCCTGTAGTCCCCACGGACAGCTTGGCTGTCATTCACATCCCTAGGAACAGGATTTGAGAAAAGTTGCATTTCCGGATTGGAATTGGGATCGGCCAACTGCAGAAAAGAACACCAGTACATTATTGATTAACTCACTGAGTAACCTGATTTATTTACAAGCTATGTTGTTGGATAAGACACAATTATATATTTGGACTAAAAACCTTGTTTACAAACTAGAGGATTCTACATTTTTCCTGAAAATATGTTTCTCACATCAAGTTATTCAAAATGAGTAGAACATTCAAAAAATTGTATTCAAGTAGATTATTGCTACTTTGAAGTAACATTTACAATCAAAAGGTTGTGGGTTCAGTTCCTGCTTGGGGCCCATTAATGTGGCCATAATGCAGAAATACTTTGAGTTCCTATAATAGAAAAATGCAGTAAGATCAGCTGCAGGAATGTGGTGATTTACATGCAGTTTCCTCTTCTGATGAGGACTTTTTAAGAAGGTTATTTATTAGAATTTGAGCTAAACAATTTATAACAGTGATACCACAGAAACAGTCTTTGGTGGAACCAAGGATCATCTACATTCCTGAAAAAAGTTTATGAAAGCATTATATGTACTATTCAATACAACTATCAGAAATCTATATAAAAGAAGATGTTTTCTCTTAAAAATGAAATTTCTATATGATGAAGCCATTTTCCTTTTTCCCTGCAATAAACTTGATAGTCATGTGAGCTCATTGTTAGTCAGTCTAAATGATTAGGCCAAAATAAAACATTTGATTGAAAATAATTAAGTAGTCAAATTGTGGCGATGCCACTTTTCCCTGTTTCATTTATTTCAATTTTTTCTTAAAGTCCCTTTCTTTTTTTAATTCAAGCCTACACCCTTAGATTAAGTATCAGTAATACACTTCCAGACCTCTGTTTTAATTTCCAGAGCAGCTCCTTGATTAAACTTCAAGGAAGGTAATCTTTTATTGGTGTGCTGTAGTCACCAACAGCTTAAATTATTATTAAACTGAATATTGAAAAGCTTAAAATATGTTAATAATAATAACATACAAGTGACTGAAATAAATCCCTAAAAGAAAAGGATTTCTCTCTTTAAATTGATTTAATAGGTTTTGGACTCTGTAAGGCAGGTTTATTTATATAGAACATTTCAGTAGCAAGACATTTTAAATGTTGTACATTTAAAACATAAGGGAAAAAATTACATAGAAGAATAGATTGCAGTGGGATAGAGGTGATTAAGCGTTAAAAAGTTTAATAAAAAAAATAAAATGTTTAAAGAATTAAAATAACTCGTCCATGGAATAGAATAGAATTTAATAGAATAGATTAGATAGACTCAGACTCATAGATTGATTAGTCTCAAAGAATCATGGTAAAAAGGTTTCTGAGCAACCAGAGGCTTTGTTGTTGTGGTTTAAATGAACCCAAGGCCAAAAGCCTCTGGTTACCATGTCAGACAAAGAGCGATTCAAAACCCTTCATGATGACCAAAACATCGAGGTAAACAGTGTGTCCTGTCATTTCAGCAGACCTCTGAGGCCAGGTTCTGCTGGCTCCTTCCAGCATGAGCATCTGAATGACAAGTTTTTTTTAAACTTAATACTTTTATACTTTATGTACTTTTTGGAGCACATACTTTTTCACTTTTACTTCAGTAAAGAGGCAAGTTCAACTTATACCAGAGTGTTTTTAAACTGCAGTATCTATACTTCTACTTAAGTAACAAAGTGTACTTTTGACACCACTGATCAAGTTGACAAGTTCATAAGTTTCTCATAATCAGAAATATTATTTCTATCCAATAATTAGCTCAGTACTGCCATCCTATCAGGGGGATGAGTTTTAATTAATGATGCTTATTACCTACCTGTGGTTCATACATCCAGGTTTTATTAGGCTGTGATTTGTCTGAAGGACTCAGAATGTAGGCGGAGAACAAAGGAGTCCGATTCTCCTTGTTATACAGAGAGGCAAAGCGATACTTCCCCTTGTAGCACTGGCAAATCGGCTGGTACTTGCTGTCAAACTGGTTAGCTTCTAAACCGCTTGGTAAAGTTTCGTTGTAGAAGAAGCGCAGACAGTCCTTGAAGCCCGGACTAACCTCACCTACTGCCAGACCATCGAACCAGGGCAGGACAAGAAGAAAGGCTGCTGACAGGGAGAGCAGGGAGCCCCTCATGATCTGAGACATTCTGAAACTGTTCAGAACCTTTGCTGCCTCTTTCCTTAGACAGAGGCTTGATACATAACCCCTAGAGGGAATATTTTAAGCAACACCCATTAAAAATAAAAAAGAAGAAACAGAAGAACCAGTCATATTCGGGGAAAACACTTCTTGCAAAATTTCGGAAACTTGTGGTCTTAGGGTAAATTGATGTTTATCCAAATACTACACAGCACTTCTCTGGTATAGCTGATGAGCAAATATTAGTTAGTTACAAGTTCTGCACAAACATTACACACTAGATATCTTCAGATAAATATTTG